>UZAF01020419.1:0-15405 GCA_900617895.1 Haemonchus placei | reverse complement strand
GGAAATAATGTAATCTACCTTGCGAAATGCAGGAAACCGAATGAAAAACTGTAAACACTGAAAAATAGGTATGAGCGTCTGCGTGCACTACGATCATAATTCTGTCCCACCCTGTACATCCTCCGAATCGGATGCCAAACTCATAAAACGAAACAATTCCAAAAAGCGTTCGTCATTAGTCTCTTATAACCAAGTACGTTGATAGGGGAATCTGTCTTCCGCTTCCACTCGAGAACGTGCTTTTGATCATACAAAAGCTGTTGTGTGAACGATCCTCCATGACTTTGTAGAAAGACGAAGAAAATTCTATGAGACATCCATTCCTCCAGCCATTTTGCGCGTAAAGAAAGCTTTACTGCTATGGAGACGTTTGCCCTGTTTCAACACTTCTCCTAAGTATCCAACCACAGACCTCTTATGTCTACTTCTCCAATATGCAATCGTCCCCAACTTCCCAAAGCGACTGTTGGTTAAATATACAATTTGTAACATGCACTGATGTCCTCTGTGTCCTCTGTCGTCTGTAGGTAATTCCAAATGCTAAGTGATGATAGATCTACGATGTAGCGGCGTTTCTATCATTGTTGAAGTCTGCTAGGTGTTTAGTGTTATCAGTAGATGAACTATGCAATCTACCGTATAAAGTGCAGGGAACCGAATGAAATCTTATGAGCTCGAAAAATTGGTCATAAGCACCTGCAGACAATGCCATCATGATTTCGGTACATCTTCGAAGACTGAGTATTTTTGGCGTTCAGAGAAGCAAAGTTGTTTCTAGCAGAATGCGTGTCGGTTCTACCTGTTTACTCAGTCGTTCAGTCGGTCATCAATTTCCTGGCCATCATTTCGGGAGAATCTTCTTTAACATTCTAGCAGCGAATCCCTCTGCACACAAAATGGCTGAAGGGATATCTCATAAATTTTTCTGCGCAAAGTCGTGGAAAAGGATCTGCGCAACAAGGCCCTCATACGATCAGGAAGTGGTTTTCCGAGTCAGCAGACTGAGAAGAAGAGGAAGGTTGACTCACAAAAGCTGCTCCTCCTTTTTCAAAGAAATCGTCAAAGAGAATGCCTTTTCACTGACGAAAAGATATTGAAAATGTTGAAAAAGGTGCTCACTAAGCAGAGCGACAAGATTTATATGAAGCTGAAATAAATGGAATTGTTACAGCGCTAGGCTCACTATCTTCCTGTGGTAGTCTTTGCGAACATCACCGCTGAGGCGAAGACACCGACTAATTTTATAAATTAAGGAGTAAAAGTGTATTTACAAACCTTTTTGATCTCGCCATACGCAATAGGATACTTTGACGAATTCGAACCGGACATATTGTCAGAATAAAGCTCCTGACCACAGATCAGTAATTGTCCGAAAATTGCGTAAAACGAGTCGCCCGACTTCATGATCAGTGGCCACATTGGAGCCCTGGTCTGAATCCCATGAATCTCTTAGTATGGTTAATCTTGGAAGTAGAAGCATGCGCTAGCCCAATCAGGAATCGAAATAATCTCGAAAATGCATCGCAGAAAGCCGGGACATCTCGTTTGTACTAGCTGCACGCCACCGTTGGCTCCATTTTTTTCGGCTTCGAGCTTCACTGAAAGCAAAATGCAACCGATTTTGGCTACAATGTACTATTTCAATGAAAGATCGGGGATAGATACATTTTGAGATTGGTTCATTTTATTGGCTCGATATCTCTCTCTATATCTCTAACCGTAGATTTACCCAGGCTTCGAGATATGTAGGGCTCTAGAGCCCTTACATATCTCGAAGCCTTGGTAAACCTACGTTCACCAATAAACGAAAGAATACGCCCACTAAGAAGCAAAAGCTCATAGGCCTAATCTAATGTAGTTGTCGAGGAGCAGAATGAATACATCTCTTCACTATTCCCACAAAAGCAAAGTCAAGGAGACTGGATTTGCAGCTACGATCCTCGAATTATCTGGGCCAATTGCACTACCTTCTATATCCGCGACCAAGCCAATTGCGGTAAGCTCAAACTCGAAAGGTGCTCATGATTCCAAGAAATGTAGAATGAACTAGGTTTTCAGCCTCAAACTGGGCTGTGTCTACAGCAGCTGCAATTTCGGATCGTATTTGCATCGCTACCAAAGCTGAGAAACAGGTGCGGGCTAATTATTAATATTGTAAGCAATTGTCCTTATGAGAGAGAAACATTTAGGTGAACATTTCTGCCACTGACATTTTGGCATGCTGCCCCACTCCAAAGTGCGGTGGAGGGTAAAATTCACGATATTTACCTCATGGGAAGAGTATGAGCCCTTTTCATCCGAATGTTTTACTGATTAAGGTGTGAAGGAGGCTGGTCTTTGAAGGCTTGGGAATACTTCATATATGAAGGAGTTGTTTCTGGGGGAGAGTACCTTACAAAAGTAAGATAATCACATTTATCGACATAATTTAACTAGGTGTTTCATTGATTTTAATACCAGGGTGTCTGTCGTCCTTACCCGATTCATCCATGTGGACAACACGGAAACGATACCTACTACGGAGAATGTTCTGGACAGGCGCCAACTCCACTTTGCACAAAGAAATGCCAGCCTGGCCATAGAAAACAATACACGATCGAAAAGCGATACGGTAAGCGTAGGATTTCTCGGATAGCAAAATTAGCAAATGCTGATTTGAAGACAATCTCGGTGCAGGACTAGTGCTCCCATGCTGCCCCTGTACTCCTGCCACATTTGAGCTTTTAGGTCCACGGGAACAGGAGTTATGAATTTCCGGTCAGACACACACACCGACACACCAACAGACACACTTAGCGAATTATATAAAGTAGGATGTTAAGCTCAAGTAAACAGGAAAAAGAAATCTCGCAGTGTTTGCCCTTGAGAAAAACTCAATCCATTGCCTAGTCTTCTTTGGGCGATGCGGTGTTTATCACCACTAATAAGTGGTTTGCCGTCTCATTTTACTAAGCGCCTCAACAGATCTCTTCAAGTTTTGTACAGGTCGGTTTTCAGGAAGGGACGCCTACTTCGTAAAAGAGTCGGTAAAAGCCATCCAGAATGAAATACTGAAGAATGGACCGGTTGTAGCCTCGTTTGTCGCCTACGAAGATTTCAGCCATTACAAATCAGGAATCTATAGGGTTAGACTCTTAAATAAAACTCGAGCTGCCACGGCGGATATTTGCTTTGCAAACGAGGGATTTCCATTGCAAATTTCCTTGGCGAATAGGGCTCACTAATGATACAGACTATGTACATACAAAAAGCAATCAGTGCAAAAGGAGATAGGAAAGTCAGAAAGGATGATTACAGCACATCGCTGGTCGGCGAAGAGGTTACCATACAGTAAAGATGATCGGATGGGGAAGTGAAAATGGAACAGACTACTGGCTCATCGCCAACTCTTGGCACAACGATTGGGGAGAAAAAGGTGAGTCTCCCAGAATAACTGCGTTTGTAAATCTTTATTATGCTTCGGTTGCTACGGCTTACTTGGGCAACACACAAGGGCTAATGCTTAGAATAATGCTGCTAACAGAAAGCGCATGTCACATAGTCGCAAAACCAACGGATACGCGTTGCTTTTGTACCTTTTTAAGTGAGGTAAACCAATAATAAAATCAATAAACACTTTACAGGATACTTCCGCATGATCCGTGGAATTAACCACTGTGGAATTGAAGGAGTCGTAACCGCAGGACATATCGATATAGAAAGTCTCTAGACTTGCGCCAAGCTGAAGCAAACCGGATAAATATACTTATTATATGTGCATGCAGAATTAAATCTCATAAGGAACCTTCGCATCCTCTCCGGAGGAGGCTGAGATCTGTTTTATTGTTTGTGTCGACCAAAATTAGTTGGAAATTTTGTTGCTGTCCATGAGTATATGTATTCACATGGTCACCAAAAAAATTGAGCATGTGTNATAGCATTGCAGTGAGAGAGGCGTACTCGTTCACTGCAGATCGAGCAGTGATAAAACGCGAATGAAGCGAAGGAAAAGCGCTAAATGAGAATTCGCTCATATCCTGAGAATCAGCTCTCAAGTATGTGGAGTGCCTCCTCAATATTTCTCTGAATCTACACTTTGTTGCAACTTAGTTACTTGAGGAGGTAGCCGTACTGCGTATGTAGAATGAAAGAGGAATAAGCATAGGCATCGGACCGTTTGCAGAGAGATAAATTATTCCGATTATAAACATTATAAGATGATGGGCAGTAATCATCATACAAGCAAGCTAACCAACTACAAGTAACGTAACTCTCATTCTTTTTGCGCCAATAAAGTTGCCCGACGAAGACGCACAGATTAGCCAGAGGTAAGATCTCAGAGTAAGGAAAAGGAGAAGCAAGAAGCGTAGAAAAACGCGAGCTCCGGAAGATCTAGCTGCCTACAGAAATTGCAAGAGGGTCCAATGTCGCGATAGTGAGAGCAAAGAATACGAATATGGATACTGTCCAAAAGAGAATTAAAGGTCTAGAAGGAGCTTGTCGGTAAAGTTCTCTATCGGTAGGCGGAAGCTTGACGTAGGGCTGCTCAGGATATCAGGGAATGAAGTTTGTGGAAGACAGTCTTACGAAAAACCTGACCGAGAAGGAGTGCGGAAGAAAAGTTGTCTGCGATGGGCTCCTAAACGAAAAATCCTACCGTGAAAACAGCTTTTAGGTAAAAGACGATAAACGATGTAGACGACGATCACGATAAAAGTAGTCACTGAGTATGCCCTTAGGAATACTCAGCGGCCCCCAAGGGGAGTATAAAGGACCCTCTCGCGCCCAAAAAGAGTGTCGAGTGTCGAGGCGATCCCGAACCTGAAGTTGATATCCCAGAGAGTGAGTGATCTTCTGCTTTGCATAATTTTCACCGACATTCTTTACCTCAAAGAGCAGCAACGCCTTTCGAGTTCCAAAAAATTAGAACGGAACTTTGCTTTCGATACTAATTACTACGTGCCTATTCTGCCCCAATGATTAGACAGACACTAGAAGAGACATTTTCGACCTCTTTTTCGACACATTTTTTCGGCTGAAGCTGGTTATTTAAGGGCATCGACTGTCATGAACCTTCGTTAATGAGATCACTTGAGCCCCGCTCTTGGAGGANGAGGATAGTAAGAAGGCGGCGTCGATATTTCAGTTGAATCTGCGCTCAGGAGGCGCAAGCCGCTCGCTTTAGCACGGTGGCGGCGATTACTTTCCAGCTCAGCAGTCAGACTGTTACGTCGGAAAATCTTAGCCTCTCGGCTTGGGAAGGCAGAATGCTCTGTTTCACTACGGCAAAGGATTCAGGTGAACACGCGGACTCGCCTAAGACGTTGTCACTGCGAGATTACAGCTCAAAGCCTTTCAACAACGAACTTAAGTGCAGGCCTCCAACTCAAATTCCCAGTATCAAACGTGTTCTTATGTAATGTAGTTGTAATTTTAGCTTACTTGAACGATTGTAGGTTTATGAACAAATAGGTGAGTGAAGAGTTGTGAATTCAGGAGAACCACCCAAACTTACATTCGGGAGTGATGCCCTAAATTATCGAGGTCGTTGTGAAGAACACAAGGAACATCCACGTCCGCGCTTTTCCATTCGACACTCGGTCCTTCGGGCTTTGGCATGCCCCCGGAAACTTAGACTCTACGGAAGCATTGGTAATGCAGTCAGTCTCATGAGTTTTCAAGCGCCGGCCTGGGAGGCAGAGAATGATCCGGAGCTTCAAGCTCCGGCGATTGAAGAATGGTGATTAGTGATGCCTCTCCTCATGCCCAGGAATCCAATATAAGGTGGGCCTGTCACTGTTGGGAAATTATTGAATTCTCAATAGGTTAAGCGAAAGCCACGACGGCTGCCAACGCGATGGCCACACTCTTTCACGAGCTTGGAACAGGAACAATGCTCGAGCTTTTCGAGCGAGGAGGATCTATTCGATTAGAAGAGGACAAATGAATACTTCCACTCGTTCAAGGAAATCGACGACCAACTGGACGACAAATGATACGAGCTCATCTCCCCCAGAACTACTTTGCTCTCTGAACGAAACAGCAAAAAATACTCGTTTTTTTATGCTTATAATGTGTTATGCAGTATTCACTACTGAGAAGAAAACAGAATTTTCAAGCATGGTGTAACTGGTTGTTGAGAAGCAGATTAAACACATCTATTCACCATACCCACCACAGCAAGACTAAATCGAGATTATTTACAGATACGATCCTCGCACTATCTGGACCAACTGCACTACGTTCTATATCCGTGTCCAGGCGAATTGCGGTAGGGTCATTCCTAAAAATGTGCCTCTGACCTGAAGAAAAATATCATAAATTGGATTTTTAGGGTCATGTTGGGCTGTGTCTACCGCATCTGCTATTTCGGATCGTATTTGCATCGCTACCAAAGCTGAGAAACAGGTGCAAGCTAAGCTGTGATATTGCGAGTAATCGTTGACTTCCAGAGGCAATATTTAGGTAAACATGTCCACCACAGACATATTGACAAGCTGCTCTCCACAGTGCGGTAGAGGGTAATATTCTATGATGTTCACTTTATGAGAGAGCACGAGAATTAGTATAGGTCACTTTTCATCCGAACTATTTGGTGATTAAAGTGCCATGCAGGCTGGTCTATTAGAGCTTGGGAATACTTTATATATGACGGAGTTGTTTCTGGAGGAGAATACCTTACAAAAGTGAGACATTTTGAAATATTGCCATGTCTAAGCTTCATTCGTACTTGTTATCTTCGCAGTTGGTTTGTACTTTTCAGAACCTTTAACCTTTCACTTCTGATAATGATCCTTCGACATATAATGCACTCGTCATACCATTTGCAATACGTAGCTGCATACATTAGGTTGATTCGCAGTTACGTTGAAAAACACATCAAATCACACAAAGATAACTGGAAATTTCGGGAGAAGAGGGTGAGGACCTGTCGGCGAGGAACATGGAAGGAAAAAGAACAGCGTTCTTTCTCTTAGGCGACGAAATGTCATCATTTGATCAGCCCTCAGAAGGTTGCGCATCCTATCGTTTGCATTGATCTCGGATTGATGCAAACGAGAGGATGCGGCTCTACATCTCTCGTGATTCCATGACTTTCAGAAGCCGTACCAAATGTCCATGCAAATCCCCCGCAAACCCTCCCTCCCCCTCCCCTCCCCCATTAAATGACGGAGCGTTTCCTTGGCTGAAAGCACGAAGCTGGAAAAACTGCTGCGTGCCTAGGGAGGACATCAATGGTCTAGCGGTTTCCCCCAAATATTTTTCACGACATCTTCCGTGTTGAATAAGATAACACAGTGCCTTGGAAATTGCAGATCTCAGAAGCACAGTATCGACCAGTTTTCGTTTAAGCACCGTTTTCCGTAGATTCGAGATCGATTTGGGAAAGTTTTCTCGACAGGGTTCACCACATGTGTCATTTTGACATCAACAAAAGGCACAATGAGTCCCACACCGTGAGACGTTGGGCCCAGCACTTACTCTTGCCTTCCGAGAATGTGTTTGAGAATACTTTGGCCTCAACAACTGAATCCCTTCGTGTCCCAAGCTTAGCTCTTATTTTGGACAGATTCCTTTCGACGTCTGCCTTCATATAACTAGGATGTACTCTTCCAGTATACAACAAGATGTTCGACGAAATACTTTTTTTTAGCACACGTGTTCCTTGTGACCTTCAATAATCCATATCTTTGCATTGAGGAATGGGAGGAATCCATCCCTCTTTGAACTTCTTCGATAAATGTTGTGCTAGCATTGTGAGATTAGCGTCTCTTTACTATTTTCACAAGGCCCCCAAGGCCTTCTTCCACTATTCCCGTAATAAATGTAATAAACACTCCATCATTGCAAGGTTTGTAGAACAGCGTTCCACTGTTAATGGTGACTGCTCGATGTAATCAAAGAGATGAGTTGCAAACACATGCGACTATGCGCATGTGTTCTACTATGCGTTCTACTACACACTACTATGTATGCGACTGCCTATGGCAACGCCTTGTCTTGCTTGTAAAACTTTTGCGGAAGCAGAAAAGTGTTCCTCACCAGTGCTCTTGCGATGGGGCCCTGAACTTTGCCGGTGGGGAATCCCGTCATCATGATATGCTTTTTATAATCCTAGTGAGAGATAACACAGCTTGCATTGCTCTTGCCCTATCTACGTTCGTATATAAGGATAATACATCATACAAGCTCGCGTTGGGGACTCCCGGACTGCCACAAAAGAAGAAAAACCAGATGGATCAAAAGCCAGATCAATCCGTCTTCACCCCAGGGTGCGACATTTAGTCTCATCTTGTTTTCACTTAGTGGGATGGATGAAGCATCTGCTGTTGCCGGAATTTTGTGAGTAATCACAAGTAAAACGTGTCTTCCAGAGGGCATGGTACCTGTATTACAGTCACCTCTTTGAATGACTGTAAGTGAATCTCTCTCCAGAAAACTCTCCTGAATTGAAACTCTCTTCAGAAAACATCTACGATCTTCGAGGCACCGTCTACTTGATTCAATGCGGAGAACGTAGAGAATTGTAATCGAGAAAGACCAAAAGCCCTTGCAAGTTGGCCTGCACAAAGAAGAACCTTAGTCAATCCCACTGCCTATCCACCCAGCAAATCTTTCAGGTACCGTACACCCAAATCCAGGAAAAGAAACGCCCCATCTTCTAGTATGAGGGTTTTGAATGGACGTTTGGTAGGCTCTTAGAAAGGAAAATCATGGAGGCACGAGAAATATACCGCATCAAGCCGGAATGTGAAAGAAGAGATGCATGGCTTCCTGAGACTGACTAAATGATCTCATTTCGTCGTCTCGGGATGAGAGGTGTGTCCGATTTCATGAAAGGATCCTCGCCGACGGGCCCACTCCCCTGTTTAACCAACATTTCCTGTTGGCTTGTTCGATTTGATGTTTTTTGTTGTAACTGATGATTAAATATTTGTATCCAGTGTGTGTATCGTGAGTTCTAGTTCAAGGCATTGAATCCCGAAAGATCACAATTAATGTGAAGAATCAAGAGCTTTAAAAAGTGCATGTAAAATATGTGAGATAAATATTCTTACCGACATAATTTTGCTAAATGTTTCTCTAGTTCTGACAACAGGGTGTCTGCCGTCCCTATCCGATTCATCCACGTTTACATCATGGAGATGACACCTACTACGGTGAATGCCGTGGGACGGCGCCAACCCCGCTGTGTACAAGGAGATGCCAGCCCGGTCTTAGGAAACTATACAGAATAGACAAGCGCTACGGTAAGAGTAAGATCTCTCCAATAGCAACATTATTCAACGCAGCATTTGAAGTAAACCTTGGAGCAAAGCCAAAGCAAAAAGTGAATATAAAGTTGCTATTAGTCCTGAATGTGGGAACAGGTCGATCCTGCCCTGATAGCACATCACGAGGCTGAATGAAAAAGTTCCTGCAGCAAATATGTCAGTTGTAGCTCTGTCTTCTATGATGATGCGTTGAACCCACTTCATCTTTGCCATATGACCTTCAATTTTCACGAGGATATAGTGCAAGCGAATAGTGAAGACCTCTGACGGAGAGCTTACTTGAATGTTCGGAACAGGGCTGATCAGTACTTCCTATTGTTGGCAGGTTCCTACACCACCTATTAAGTAGTCATGGCGCTCACGGCAAGCACTGGAACCCCAGAAAAAATTGAGTCACTCCATGTTCTGTAAAATCGAGTTTTTAAGTAAAGATGCTTATATGGTAAAACAGTCAGTCAAAGCCATTCAGACTGAAATATTGAAGAATGGACCGGTTGTTGCCACGTTCGCAGTTCATGATGATTTTAGCCATTACATTCGGGAATCTATAGGTGAGACTCTAGAATCAAGCCGGAGCTGCCAGTGTGAATATATGCAAGCAGGAGGTTGCCAAGGCAAGTTCGCTTCGCAAACAGAGCTCATTGAAAATGTAGTTTTTACACATACAGAAGTGGTTCAGATAATCTGCATAGATTGATCCGGAAAAACAGAATATTAGGATCGGATGATTACAGCACAGTGCTGATTCGCTACGAGGATACCATGCTGAGAAGATGATCGGATGGGGAAAGGAAAATTTTACAGACTATTGGCTCATTGCCAACTCATAGCACAACGATTGGGGAGAACAAGATGAGTTTCCCAAGACAAAGCTTTTGTAAATCTGTACTTTGTTTGGTTGCTATAGTTTCCTTAGCACATAGATCAGGCCACTGTTAAGGATAGCGCTGCTTACATAAGCTTAGTAAGTCCATATATGTATGATCTCGTTTATGATCTGATCTTTTCAGGATATTTCCGCATGATTCGTGGAATTAATGACTGTGGAATTGAAGGAACCGTAGCCGCTGGACTTGTGGACATATATAGTCTCTAAGACTGCACTAAGGAGAATTAAATTGAATTAATATATATGTGGATATGTATTACGTGTGCATGTAGAGCTGAATCTCAAAAAGAAGCTANTTTATGATCTGATCTTTTCAGGATATTTCCGCATGATTCGTGGAATTAATGACTGTGGAATTGAAGGAACCGTAGCCGCTGGACTTGTCGACATAGATAGTCTCTAAGACTGCGCTAAGGAGAATTAAATTGAATTAATATATGTGTGGATATGTATTACGTGTGCATGTAGAGCTGAATCTCAAAAAGAAGCTATTGGAACCCCACTAGAGGGCTGATTTATGTTGTCTTGTGCATGCTGACGAGCTTGACAGGACATTTTGACGATGCTTGTGGAATAGATGAATGTATATGTTGTGCTAGTGCTGCTCACTAAAGAAAGGTGGGCATGTGTAAAAAGTAACAAGCTCGTAATTGTTCAGTTAAGATTGAGCAGTTGGGCGAAAATGTAGTTGGGGGGCACCCATCCATGGGTTAGTATATCAAGAAATGAACTCAGTATAACGTTATAATCCTTGTTATATTTGCAGTGTATCAAATGCGAAGAGAATGATGGGAACCGATCTGTCTAGNAAAGGGGTTCAGTGGAACGAGTTTATTCTTCAAGCTCGAACAGTTTCAAAAAAGCAACAACAAATCTTCCCCTCAGCTTAAATACAGCTTATGGCGTGTTGCAACATTACAACGACTCAAGAACTACGGTAGGCGAAAATGCCATGCATTCAAAACGTTCGTCGTTAGCATAAACATGCATTATCGATCGACATTATCGACCAGAGAAGAAAGGTTGTGAAAGTTCACGACCTACCTGTCGTGAACTTCCACAACACGACCATCTGTGCTCTTTTATGCGGTTTTAGCCAAGGAAATGCAGTTTTCAACTAAGCCTCAGCGAGTAGGAACATCTGGGTGGATGAAATGATTAACTCGTGCAGAAAAGAGGGAAAATCTGTCTACGGCGAGTCCTTTTTCCTTACAGCCTAATTGAAAACTGGCAGTCCTTAATGTAACACGGCGTAACACGTTTCATTTCTTGTCATACTAACATTACTAACATTGTGATAGGTGGACCCCCAACTACATTTTTACCAGCAGTTGTAAATCACTCAGATACAATTACTACCTGGGAATTAGCTAACAAATATGTATGACCCCTTTTAAGAGCTCTTCAAGGGCATAAGGGCTTTGCATAAAGTGAATGCGTGAAAAGCGTAGGCTTAGGGCCATTTGAGAAACGAAAAATCATCTCAATCCTAAGCTAAAAAAGTGTGACGTGAAGTAGTCATCATCCAAGTATGCTGGTCAATCAATAATTGTAGTTTCCACCAGAGTCATTTTGCGATAATAGAGTTGCCCGAAGGAATCAAAAAAATCAGAAATAAGATATCAGAAGAAGGTGATGAATCAGGGCTCATCATACAGAGCTGCAGAAAAGAGTTTGAGAGTCGTAAGGAGCAAGCGCCCGCTCGAAAAATGATGATCAGTGGGCCGACAGGCGATGCAGGTTATACTTACACAGAATGTCATGACAAAGAGACTAGTAGGTGGGTCACTCAAGATCATCTACTGCTTCGATGACACCGCAGTGATAGCAGAAACTAGGGAAACAACTTAGGACAAGCTACAGGAAAGAGAGCACCTTGCAAAGGATAATGGAATTTAGCCTACCATGAAAAAGGCCAAAATCGGTAGCTTAAAAATGGGCAGAGCCGAACGTCGATCGTCCAAGATAAGATACGAAACATTACGAGAGCTCTGATACCTAGGGAGTGACCTGGCCGCTAGCTGTAAGGTAAGCCAGCTGTAAAGACTCGAGTGAGCATTGTGGTGGTGAATTTAAGAGAGCACAGTGGTATATCTGCAAATAGCGGTGCTTCATAAGGCTGGACTACGGATTTACTTTCACTGATGGTTCCCTTTCACTGAAGGATTCCAGCCGGTTTGCGACGAGGCTACGTAGGGCGTCCCCAGGTGACGGATAGGGGAGTAGTCGTCAACCAAAAGTCGCAGTACTTGCCCAGAGACGCGTCTGGATATAGGGATGGATTCCCTGATTTTGCTGTGCTGGTCAACATATCTTCTGTTTCTCGCAGGCGTATCCATGCATACGTGAGTCTGTGAGTGCAGTTGGTATCCTGCCCATCGACTCAGCCAAAAGCTTGCGTTCAAGTGACTGGGAAGTATCTGGGAGGCGATTTGGGGCCGCCTCCAGGAACAAAGCCTATCGTTCACTTTGCGATAGCCTGGCAAGCCAACCCACCCCACGTCAGAGCCTGGCAAGCTGCACATTGGGTATCCACTTGCCAAAACCAGTAATAGAAATGGTTTTCATCCCAAACCTGAGAGCCTCCACGAGGCAGCATTGGGTAACACCGCTCGGGAGAGAATGCTAAAATCTCATGGACATGAGAGTCCCCTGGTGGACAGTTCCATATTGAAATAGACTACATCATCTTCGATCGGAGATTTTGCCTGACTGACGTAGCTGTGTTCCGAAGTTCTATGCGGGACCACGTTTCTGCTGTGCTAGATTCCGCTTCTTAGTGCATGGGGAGAGAGCTATAAAGTTAAGAAAACGAAGCCCCAAGACTTCCATCAACTGGGACCACTTCGCTTTCCTTGCGAGTGAATGGAAGATTCCGTTATCGACAACATCGACGAAGAGTACGATCGGCTCGTCAAACATCTCCACGATAGTATCAGGGAAGCAGAAAGTCTACAAATAGCCAAAGATGTCTCCCTTCAAAGACTCTCGAGCTGACACACAAACGTGGAATTGCGCGCGCTGCAGGCAATAACCATCTAATGTCCGAATTTGCGAAGCTATGCAGAGAAGCGATAAAGGAAGATCTAAAAGAGAGAAGAGCAGCAGTTACCGTCGAGGCAGGAAAGATCATCCGCAAGGCACGACGGAGCTTCGCCAATTACGAATCCAAGATGATTTCCGTTCGTCGTCCTGACGGAACAGTTACTGCATCTCAAAGGGCAATGGAGAAGGTCATTACGACTCCTACTCGGATCTCTTCGACAGCCACGTCTACCTGCCTGTCTACCATCTTACGCAAGACAAATATATCGTTACTTCAGTTCTAACTTCCAAAATNATCGTCATAACTCTGGCTAGGCTCTTCACACGGTACCTGTCGGAATGCAAAGTGCCCACGTTATAGAAAACCAGCAAGACTGTGCTGCTGTATGAAAAGAGAGATCCAGACGATATTGGCAATTATCGCCCAGTTTGCCTGCTGTCTGTAACCTACAAATCACACGAGTCATCCTGAACAGGACTGGCAGAATATTAGATGAATGGCAGTGATGCGAGCAAGCAAGCAGGGTTTCGTAGAGGGTTCGGTACAATCGATCACATCCACACCGTTACAAGACACAGAAGTATCGCGGGAGTACAAAATGCCGTTATGTCTTACGTTCAACGATTTGAAGAGGGTCTTTAATACAGTCAAGACAGAAGCTGTAATAAAAGCCCTGGACAACCACTACATGAGCTCTACAAGTTCACGACCAGGATTTCATCATTCTACAAGGGAATCATCATCAACATGATGAGCGTTGTCCGGCAGGCTTTTCAGTGCCACTCTCGAGAATGTCATGCGCCAGAATGGGAAGACTTGGGAGTGAAGGTCGATGGCCGCTATTAACATCACCTCCGCTTTGCAGGCGACATCGTGCTTGTAACACAGAATATCGAGCAGGCGGAACGAATGTTGGCCGAGTTTGACAGTGCTAATATGTAGAAAGATTGGCTTGACACTGAACTTAACGAAGACGATGTTCATGAAGAAGGATTGGTGCCTGATGCTCCCCTCACGTTGAACGGAACGAATATTTCCGAATGCTCTAGCTATGTGTATTTAAGACGGAAAGTCAACATGATGAACGACCTTGCTCCAGAGCTGTGCAGGAAACGCGCCGCGTGGGGAGCATCCAAGAATATCGAGGCAGTAGTAAAGAAATGGAATATTCGGCTCCGCGCTCACCTTTTCGACACTGCTGTCCTTTCTGCTTTGATGTTCGCCTCAGAGATGTGGTCTCTACGAAGGTCGGATGGGCATGCTGTCAGCGTTGCTCAACGCGCTTAGGGAAGGAAAGATGCTCGGAATTTTCCTATACATGCAAGTGTTGAAGGAAATCCAGAGTTTCGAACTCCGTCATCGAACAAAGATCAGGGATGCCGTTGATTACACCAAGAAATCGAAGATCAGGTGGGACGGACGTGTATGCGATATAGTGATGACCCTTGGGCCAGGGTGATTACTGGCTGGATTCCTCGGGACATTGAACGAACTCCAGGACGGCCGATAACGAGATGGTCAGACTTCTTCACGAAAGCGTTAAACGGAAGGAAAGTTGGACCTCGTGCCCCTGAAGCGAGAACGACTTACTGGACCATTCTGGCTCGTGGCAGGGGCAAGTGGAGACGTTACGGCACCCTCTCGAGGAAGTCGATGATCAACGGGACACAGGTGATACAAGTGATACACAAGGTTGGAAGGAAAGCTATACAAGGCGTTTTCGCGACCGTCATAGTAAGAGCCTCAGTCTAGCCGCAGATGAGGAAACAGCGTATGTGATGGGCTAGGCCTAAATCAACAAAAAAGTAGAGGGATTTATATCCAGAACATCTTGGGGGTTACAAAAAAAGAGGTGGCGGGACGTGCTTGTAAGAACCCTGTTAAGGACAACTTGACGACGGAAGGTACTGAGGATAGAATGAAACTGAGACGAACAACAAGAATATCGACCCCGCGAAACTCTTCCCATAAACACTTACTGTTAGAGAGCACTCGGAAAAATGTTGGGTGATAAAAAAGGGGCAGAAAATCACGATTATTAACGCCAACAGAAAATGGAAACAAACAATCAAAACAATTACCAAATTGTTTTTTGCTTTTCTCAAAATAAATTAACAAATTGGATTCAGATTTGGATTCAGAATTAGTGTTGAACTTGCCGTACAATGTAGGTTGGCAAATAAGTCCTGCGACAAAATGAAGACCTTTTTTAAATC
>UZAF01020418.1:1002-12829 GCA_900617895.1 Haemonchus placei | reverse complement strand
CCCCACGCCCCTCTCTCTCCTTTCAATCGCGGTTTAGACTTGCTTTGGATTGCTACAGACTCAAGAAATCCCGAGGTTTACATTATTTGGCTGGAAAATCGTCTCCCGAACTAGTTCGACTTAGCGGTGAGTCATAAAGGAGCTCAATTTAAAGCATAGGGAAGGTTAATCATAAGTCAATGCGATCGCTATGATCAGAGTAGGACTGGCGATGGAATTATAGGTAATAGGATTGGTTGGAAGGAAAGAATATCGCCCTGGGACATCAAGTGTTCAGGAAACGGGCTCCCACGATGAACAGTAAAAGTGGTAAATCATCTCAGGGATTTGTTTTCCGCTCAAGTTCAGAATCATTATGACAGTAGGTTGTCATCACTCCTTGGACATCAACGTTCTGGGTTTCAGACGTTGGAAGTTGCGTACAACACGAAATGCGCCAGCTTCAGGAACAACAACGGCGTCGACGTGATAGCTCGTCTTCTGTTTCCTCTCGTGTTCATCATATTTTTGATAATCTACCTGGTTTTCCTTATCTGATTCTTCTCTATACAACTGATTGCTCTCGATGTGAAACTGCCCTCATCTTCCCCGTTGCTCTAACCGCTTATGCTGTGGTGCCAATTCCCGTCTGTTACTCATTGAATGAGTAACTAGTGCCAACCAAGACTGACTGTAGGGAAACCTCAACGTGACTTGCTTCACTGTAATGATTTCCAGCTACTATTGAGTCCTCATGTCAAGCTATACCATCATTTTTGACCAGGACATTAAAACAATAAATGATTTTTACATTTTCGTCATGAGAGACATAGTCTCTCATTAAAAAAGGTTTCGTTGATATTTTTCTGGCTTTTCAAAATGGAATTGAAGAGCTTCGAATATTTCCAATCCTCTGATGATCCGCACCATGACAACAAGCTAATGGGGTAGAACAATGTGAAGCTGCTTGCGGTTCGGACATGGGACATGGTGCGGAACCGGTTTGCACCCTAAGTTTCAGTCGCTCATGCTCTGCTCTTCAGGCTCTTGAATCAGCATCTGCCTAGTTCAGGTAGGTACATCATCCCTCTATTTATATTCCATTTCTCCCACTGTATACTGACAAATTTCGATATAGAATCAAGAGGCACCAACAACTTCGCTTTGCACCATTTGTGCTACTTTCTGTTTTGGTTTTTGCATCCGAAAGCGTATTCAGATGGTGTACATTTTCCTTTACGTTTCTTTTGATTATGTTTTATTTACATAATGGAACAGTTGGCATTCCTTTTTCTCGAACTCGTCGAAGTCGATCGTTCTATCCAGCCTTGTCGACATGACAGACGGCCATTTTGAAGAGAATCTTTTTCTTTAACGTTGGCGTTCTCATCACTATATCGTAGTAACTTTTCAAGAACGTAGGCGAATGGATGCATCACATTGAAGTCCTGCTTTGCCGAAACCCTGAAATTTCCGTAAGTTCGTGTGGCTCGTGAAATATACCACTGATGCTCAGAGAAACATTAACTGATGGAACACGACGCAAAGTTTTCATAGCAAAAATTGCAGAGGTACGGGTAGGACTCAGGTTTTAGCCGAAATTTACTAGAAGGGTTCCAGAATGTTTCTTCTCGGGGAGAAACGTTCATTCAGATGACTGCCTGAACAATTTCGCTCGATGATTTTAACAAAATTCCTGAGTGATATCATTAGCTTGATTGCTAACAATATTCCGGGAACTTCTGATAATCCTCTGGTAATAATTAATAATTGTTCAAATTATTCAAATACGATGAGAAAACTCTTACCTGTACAGTCGTGTCCTTGCTTGCCTAATGGAATTCTCGATGACGTCCTTATTCAAAAAGTTGTACTCATCGATGAGATCAATTTTGTTTTCTATCACAACAACTGGTAAGAAATCACAATCCTGGACACTTCGAAGCACTTCCAGTGCATAATCGAAACTCTGCAAGAAGGAGCATGCACGTCTCATACATTCCAATGCATTTAAAGGCACAGTTCACGATAATTTTGGGGTATCCGATTTTTGACGGGAAATGATAGGTACGGCCTACAGTAGTTCAATGGATAAAAAGAAATCGCGGAAAACGACGAATAAAGGAAATACAAAGGGTCAAAAAAGAAGTAAAAAGGGGGGTTGGACGAGTTACACAGCCGAAAACCGCGGTTAATAGGAGTGTTCAGGCGATTCAGACGAACGCGACGCAGTGTTTGCAATTGCACACAACACACGCAAACAGCTGATTTTGCAACAAAATTTACATGCCCGTCCGTGGCAATTTGCCAATCAGCTTATCGATTGTTCACTAATAATACTCCAATGCGAAAGTGGTTAACGGCAATTAGATTTCGTGGTCCGCCTAGCAAGAGGCGGAGGCCTCTCGTCCCCCACTCTCAGGACCCTTGATGTGCCCTATCCAGAACGTTTTACGACCTCATTTCGGCACATATGGTATCAGAGGGGGCCCGAATTCGTACCATGGGAAAAACTCCGAAACTATTTTTATCGTGAACGTGCCTTTAAGTATTATATGGAAACAAATAAAATTAAGACGAAAAAAAGTGCTGAATTTTGTCTACAAACAAATGCATTGAAAAATCAAGAAGAAGATATAGTTAATATAGAAACGGCACGGAGGTTGATGAAGAAGTTCTTAGATGTAGAGATAATAAAAATTCTCCCCTTCTGAAGCTAAGTTGACAGCTTAGGCCATTTTCAAAAGAACACATTCCTAAGCACCTGATGATGTCACCAGCCCCACAGAACGAGGTGCCTTTTTCCCAAATTGTTTTAGAAATTGCCAAAAAGCAAAACATGTAGGTACGTATTAATGTTTCCATCCGGCAGGGAGGTTGAATGGAACTCAAACAATTACACTGATCAAATGTAGGGTTGAAAGGAAAGTCTACGCTCTCGAAGGTCTCTCAACATGATGCTTTGGAATATAACCAATAAAACGCATTAGCGAGATCTTAAAAAAAAAAACAAAACAGAAAATAAATCCCGAAATCATCATTTTAAATGCTGTGTTTTTTAACAGTTTGGTAGTTAGAGATCTGCTTGTAGAAGTTTAATCAAGATTAGGACAATATGAATCAGATTTTTTAAAATTAATTAGTTTCACAAACTACAAGTTAAAGGCAAAGTTTACCTTAAAATCATCTGCGGCAAAAATAACAACGACAGCATCGAATTCCGAGACGTATTCCCTTTGCCACTGCAATCATCACATTACTGATAAAGGAAACATGAGAATCTTGATCACGTGAGAAAATGGCCAGCTAAGTAAGGTTTCTCCAATGCTGAGCTCCCCATAGGGCTATTAGAAGTGGTCTTACAATAGGTAGACATGGGAAAGTGGCGAAGTTCTCTATGTTAAATGTCTGGAAAGTCTCAATCCCTTTGAGGGTGCTCTAGGGGATCTGCTCACTCATCCCGCAAGCTTGAAGTGCAAAGGGTATGTGATCGCTTCTTTCCCTACACGAATGACAACCTTTACCTATTTTTCCCCCTCCCTACAGTTGTATAGCTTAATTTCGACTTTTTTTTTAGTATCTAGATGATGATTTGTTTACGTCGTTCTAGCTTGTCTGTGATATTGACGGACAGCCAACTTGATTCGATTATGGCCACTGGCTTACCGTCGAATACAAACAAGCATAAAATAGGGGAGTTTGGCTAGAAGAGATCAAAATTTAGAAGAACAGGTATCGGAGTACTGATAAGATGCAATTAGGTTTCTACTGAAGACTTCGACAGAATTTATATCTTTATTAAAATGGTGGGTGGAGCGCAGGGTCTCCAAAGGCTTTCTGATATTCTATAAAAACTAGTTTGTGAGCTGTGAAGTAAGCAAGTAATACCTTATCTCTCTTGCGAACATCGATACGTATATTGAGGTCGTCCAACCGAAGCATCGTTGTGCCTTCAGCTCGATCACTTTCAAACGAAAAGCATGACAAAAGAGTTGATTTCCCCGTCTGAATTATAAATAATTAGCTTTTACGGGTAGCAATCCTACCAGAACATCTTCCAAGTCAAAGCGACCCCGAAAAGGAAGGGCGCATGCAAATCGTAAAAGTAGTTAATTGTTTCTACGAAGTTGTAAATAACCAGCTTACCCCTTTTCCGCCGCATATAAGAAGTCGGAAATGCCGGTCGTAGCTATTATCATCCATGTCTTCTGAAGCATAGATCTATACGATTCCGTCAACTTGAGAAATAATTAATAAGAAATACGTCAGAGAGGAAACATCCTTGGAATCAGTGGAGAGAAAGCGGCTTAGGATAAGCATATCAAGGCATGGCGCAGCGGAATTGACGTAAGAATGTGTAATAAAGAAGTCCCAAATACAGCAGCTTAGTCATTTCCCATAGTTATTGCTATTAGGGAGGATTGGTCGATGTTCTCGAAAAACTCCAAGATCGTTCTCGTTTCGTTTACAGAATGGGTAGTGAGAAGTAGCTTGAAAACTCCACACACCACTGGAAACGGTGCTGAACAGTTAAATGACCCCTCCTCCTAACCACCCGATGCCCGAGCTATTTCAATTTGAAATGAAGTCGATTTTTCTGAATGGTGTAACTGTAGCCTTATCTAAGTGAAAAGAAGTGGAATTCAGATATTAATGTTTTCAGACTGATGGAGGTCTTATGATCAAGGCCAAATTGAGAATGATGTAACTATGAGAACTATAGTTAGCCTACAATTCAACAATCCTGTTGGTCCCTACGATAAACAATACCTTTGAATCTAAATAGATTGCTAAATTTGACCCGTGAACACTCATTTAAGGAAACGTAACACGCAAACGAACCTGTCTCCCTGATCTATTTCTCCTGTATATATGGAAAAGCCTAATTCTGATACGCCCTGAATCACTTTAAGTAAGCCCCGAAAGAAAATGCGGGGATAGCCAGTGGAGGAATCGTAAACTCTACCAAAATGACAGTTACAAGTCACTTATTTTTATGATGAAATGGTAGCACATCATGATATTCCACAAAAGCCAAAATGAGAAAACCCTGATTCAGATATTTGATAAAAAAGTAAATAATAGTGATAAAAGAAGTATTCCACTCTTTTCTTTACAGCAGAACCAATTTGAGTTCACGAGCAACGGTCTATGTACTGTTTGCGAAGGTCAATACCTCCCGCATCTGAGTGAATGTTTTATGAGGAAATGATTGATTCAAACCCACAATCAGCTGAATTCAACGAAAGGAGCTCAAAAGTGATTTGAGAGAAATTGGTGTTCGTCAAGGCTTCGCACCAATTTTTGAAATTTTCCAATCACGTTCTGGGTCTTTATGTCGCTCTCATCACATCCCGGCAAGCTATTCAGGAAGTATCATTTTTAGGAGCTCTTGACAGACATAAAAATCATTGATGCCTTGATCTGACGCTATACCCCAGCCTCATCGATAAATGACTCAGGATAGGAATGTATCTAGTTTTTATCAAACTAATCTCAGGGATTCTCAATTGGTAACACGCCGACCGGAGCCGCAGAGGGCTCTACAGGAGGCAGAACGAGAGTCTCTCAAACTTGGGTATTTAAACCGGGTCCATCTGATCACGAATCGATGTCCATCTAGGACAACTAAGCTTTCCGTCCCTCAGGGGCCGGTTAATTGGTACCAGACTCGTCGGAGAGGATAAAAGCACTGGTTTGTACATCGGCTGGCCACAGCAAGTCATTGTTCAGACCACATACATGGTGGTTGAGTGCGGGGGCCTCCCTCAGGAGGGACTGATTGACGCCTAAACACTATGCTTTTATCCTTTAATCTCAAGGATACGATCTTACGCTGCAATGCTCAGCTCATGCTCAGGATACATAAATATAATTGAACGATAATGTTAGGAAAATTAAACAAAATCCTCCATTCATACAAACAAAGGGAGTACTCTGAGTCGATGAATCATCATAAGGGTTCCGAACAGCTCGAAAACTTCAACGATGTTCTCAATAGGAGGATCGCAAGATTTTGTCATAATGTTAGTATCAAAAGGTCGTGGAAGATCCCATTTTAATAATGACACAGATTTCATTAGCACGAAAGATCCTAAGAATGTCGCGGTATGGTACATCAAGAGAAGGTAGACAGTCTGGTTGGTAATGATACACTGAATCGGGAAAGGAAGGGAAACTAATAGACGCGAGTGATACCAAAACAGGTACATTAATCATTTTACTAAGTGAATACTAGCGATAGTCAAGTAAACACCTATAGTTAGCTGGGGACGAAGAAAGTGGACGAAATTTACTCCCGAGCCAATAAAAGAATCCATCATGGTTGACCCAATTGATTCGTAGATTTCCATTTTAAATTCCCAACATTCTCTGTTATCCATCTCTCTCGCAGAATCTTTAAAATCGCCGAAAAGTTATTAGTGGAAGAGCGTTGCCCAAACCTGTTCACATGGAACAAACGGCAGGAGAGAAATAACTTTTATAATCATCTTTGTTGAGAGTTCTCCATGTAGACACCAACAGCTTTAACAAACAATTTTGTAGTTCGATTACATATTTGTATGAGAAAAAAAGGTGCATATTACAGTGGAAAGAGTCTAGTCCTCTTGATGTGGAACCCTTTTCCCTTTATCTTCCCATAGATGGTAGAAGGGACCATCTCGCTCCCACAATCCCGGCGCTTAGGGCATAGTGCAAGCCCTGTTGCTGCCGTAATTGGCTTTAACGCCCCTCGATCGATGTCACGTTAAATGAGTGTTGAGACAATACACATTGCAACCATTCGTTCTAGGACCCACACACAATCAGCTGATCGCCGAGTGATGAGGCGATGTTTTTCTCCCATTGTTTTTTCCTCTCTTATTCTTTTTAATTTCCTTATTTGATTTCCTACTCCCAGAGGCTGAAAAAGGTGAGCGACTTTATCCACTCTAGCTGCTTAACGGAGGCGAAGAAGAGCTGATCCTCACTTTCTCGTCTTTTTCTCTATGACTTAGGTAAAATTATTTTCATAGGAGAATTTATGAAGATTCCCTTTATTTCTCTGATTTCACAAGATGCTGCGTTAAAATCTTCATTAGGATGCAAAAACCTCATCTCCAATGGATGAAGTTCTTCTGTCTTCCTTCGCATATCCAGAACACTCAGGAGAGCAGGCCTTTGTTTATAAGTTCCTGTCAAAGTGGTCTGCTTCCACTGGGTAAGATGCTGACTAACTGTGTCTCCTGATATGTCTGCATAAATTGCCGAGTGAACTCTATAGTGGAAACGGAGGAGCCGCCCTTGTTACCCTGTTCGAAATCCAGAATCAGCTGGCTTTCCGTTTCCGCAAGGAAAGTTACTCTCAGTGGTCACAATAAAATTGCTCGCAGATGCTTCGCTTCTACGAGATGAATTGCTTGGCTACTTCTTTCTCATTTTACGAACACTCTTAGGGGCTAGGCGCATTCCTGCAGTGCACGTACAAGTTAACAGGAGACCTAGTAAGTCGTGAGGGGTGGTCATTTTCGAGTGCCTTTTTGCTTTTTGCCAATGGATAAGAACATTGAATGAAAATTAGGGGGATTAAGCAGCGGCTGAATTGTAGTAAAAGAGGAACGAACGGGAAAATTTTCATGGGATAGAAGTTGCAGTAGTACGACCATAAGTAAAGACGATTGGGCTGAAAAAGCACGGCGCAACCGATCGTATTATCGGGTTATGTACGTCGCTCATAGAGATGTTCGATAAGAAAAAAATCAATGTCCCAACTCCAAACTATCTCCCAAGCTTATTCATGGCTATTTTAGACCATATGGGTCCCGTTTTTTAGTCCCATGACGAGCTCTGGCCGCCACAGATCATTATTAAGGAATATATAAGCAGTGCGATAGATAAGCATCCAAGAATCTTTTTCAAATGCACTGCCCAACTCAAACGACCCATCCGTTTACTCTATCCATCCACTTGTCTTTTGAAATGCAATGAAGGCCCTTGAGCAGTACGGAGTTCCAATGAATTTTCCGAATATACTCCCTCTTAGCAGACTTTTTCTTAGAGGCGTTACCCTCTAACTTCTTGAGACCTACTTTTGAGCACAGTTAACTAGGCTGATTCTGACATCTACTTCAATTGATCGAAACGGTTCTGGGAAAAATACAGGCAACGGTTTTGAGGGTAACACTAAATGAAATTTTTCTTTTTTTTAAAGGCTCATTTTTCGGATCATAGACCAATGTGGCATTGAAGAAGATGCTTCTACACCTTCTTCCAGAAATTCCTTGAACTTTGCAAAGTTATTATTTCCAAGAAAATTTGAATTCACTTCTACTTGAGCGTTTTGCTAATTTAACTTATATTCGCAGTTGCTTGTGTGCCAGCAAATCAGCAACATTCCTAGATGAAGCCCCGCTTACGTAGCAAAATTTCACGGAAGGGCAGAACAAGTACAACAGGAAGTGATGTAAGCGTGGATAAGAACGCAAGAAGAGTGCAATGACCTGCTGAGTTGCTTATCGCTTTTATCATGGCCATCTCTGGTCAATACGCGAAACACCATAAGAAGATCGAGAGAATTCGTGAAACTACTATCATATTTACAAAAGTTAGCTTCCACGACCAAAGAAGTGAGCGGTGTGAGTAGAATTGAAAGCATCGAGCGGTCTGATTGTGAGTCAAAAGAACGCCTTGGGATTAAAAAGACCGTCGGGAATAGACAAACAGTAATTCCTGTTTGTATAATCCGACTAGTAAGGCAAACACTATATCGAAGGGCTGGTTCATGAAGTGTGGGAACGGCAAGAAGCAGATCTGAAAAATACCTGACGTCTGTGAAAATTTTTGGAATTGTAGTTAATTCACGGTATTTATGTCCATGCATATTTGTTTACACATGAAAACTTGAGTAGACGGTACTGGAGGGAATCTAATTGCCGAATGTCTTTAAAACGGAATGATATGCCGTATCTCTTCAGTGTGGTCAAAATCAGTACGCATCCGTAATGCTGCAGCTTCATATGGTGCCCTCTCGGCTTTTCGGTGAACACCAATGTTCCTCATACTTTTACAAAATTTTACAAAAGGATAAAGAACTCTTTGGCATTAAACAATCGCGTATAGGAGATGACTAAACAAGTTCGGAACCAATAAACAGACCCAGGATGGTGAGAACTTGATTCACCCAAGCGAGTATCGATCTGGGACTCTAATCCTGGACGATGAGGGTGTGATAGTCCGTCACTTGGCTCTACACCACCTTCAATGATTTGAAATTCAGTGATCCAGAGTTCTCACTAGGATTCGCTGAGGCTGTAATTCCATGAGCTCTAGATGTATAGACGTTTTCAACGTTTCTGTTTGTCAAAGAGATTCCAGAACAAAGGTGGTAAGCATTCAGATGGCCCCTGTTTTTTGATAATTACGACTCAATGGTAATCTCAGGCGTGGTGGTCACTTAACACTCGTAAATTACTGGAATACAGGCTGTATCTTAGAAAAGCTCGGCCGTTACCATGCAAGTGAAGTGCATGTGTCAAGACAAGAGGAATAATTTCAAAGGGTTTGGAATTGAAAGTGACCTAAGAATAACTAGTAAATAAAGGTGTGCAAAGTGTCACAGAGAAGAAAACCGGTTCTAGTTGCCGCGAAGGCCGATTTACAGCTCAGATAACACTATGCTGATTTTTTACAATTAGTTCGATAAGAAACCACTTCTTTCTAAAGGTCAAAAACTTCTCTGGCGAGAATAGCAGTGACCCCGGCCAATGTAGAGAAATTTTCCCTACCTGTCGAGATTTTTTCTAATTTCAGTGCAAGGATCACGGGATGTTTCTCAAGGGAAAAGGGCTACAGGCGGATGCTTCGTCATTTTGAGCTCGCCTGCGTACTACTGGTGAGGGAGTTTTGCTAGATGTACCTATACGTCTGCAACTCTTCTTCTTACATTCTCCAGGCTGGCATTTTCACTCTATGGTCCCTTTCTTTATCGCTTATGGTATGAGAGCCAACAGGTGACAGAGTTCCGATTTTCACGTTTACAGGGTTGGCCATAATTATAGCGACAAGGTTTGCTGCAGTTAGCGTACATTCTATAGCGCACATAGCGCGCCAGTTTTATGGGTTTTTCAATCCCATCATCTTTTCTAACTCCTGTTAAAATTTGGTTAAATTCCCGTAAATTCAACGGCCGCCCGTCGACATTCCAGCAAGGTTCGACGCCCGCCCACAAGGCCAGAGTAGTCCAAGCGTGGTGCAAGAGCTAACTCCGCGACTTCATCTCGGCAGAAGAATGGCCGGCATCGTCACCGGATTCGAACCCACTAGACTGTAGCTTGTGGTCCTACCTTGAGAGCAAGGCCTGCACCACTTCCCACCCCAATTTGGATTCTCTGAAGGCAGCGCTCATCTGAGAATGGGACGAAATCGACGTCGCACTCCTGCGTCCGGTCATCGACGCCTTTCCCAAGCGACTCGCGCAGTCGTCCGTACCAAAGGTGGCCGAATCGAGAAGTAACTTATGATTGTTAATGTACCAGTTGTTACTTAATAAATGTTATGTTCTTGACTCGTTTGCACTTTTGCTTTCTGAGATATAAAGTGAAAACCTTGTCGCTATATTTATGGCCAACCCTATACGTATGCTTTGGCTTCAAGAGGCAACTACTTTGGCTCACCTCGGCTTGGCTTCGGCCAGTTGCGTTGACCAGGTTGACACTATATATTCGCTCCTTGTTACATGTCTTCTTACTCGATGAGATGCTGCAAGGTGAAGGCTAACTGTGGAAGTTGTTAAGCTATGTACAGACGGCCTGACTTTTCGCCCGTACCAGTTAGTAGTTCGGTGTAGCTTATGGCGGCCCAGCTTGATGCCATTCTTTGTCCATTGCTGTTGTACCTCAGGAGTCAAAGATTGTTTGTGACCCATCTACTACTCGATCGGTTCATTCCATATTTCCTTCTTACTCTTGCAGATCCATTCTTCAGTGCTGCCTCAAGGCTGTGCACAGATGCTAAATGCTCGGCTATCAATAATATACGCTGTTACGTAATGTTCTTTGTTGTCCCAACACTGATATGATTCTTCTAGTGGAGCACCTTGTGTGCATTACAAATAAACAGATGAACAATTCACAGAATTCTGCTTCGGTTCTTCACTTCAACTAGGGTCCTTTCTCCTCTACTAACACTCAGTGCGGTGCCTAGCTATCAGACTTAAAAAGAGTTGGGTGTTTTATCGATATGTCATTCATTCAATTAGGAACTTCAAAAATAACGCAATTCGTACCGCTCGATCCCTAACGCACTGACACCCTTGAACTGCTCCCAGTGGGCTCCCGATAAAAAAATCAAGAATGCTGGATAGAAAATGTGCGATACTTGTTTCCGAATGGCGCTCTCAGCGATCAGTTTGGAAGTTTTCTCCATGACGATCAGCAAATGTTGCTATTCCCGATACTGGGTTCAGCAAAACATTGAAATATTCTAAAAATCGAAACGAACTATCAAATGAAACTGAAAAACCACTATAAGTATGCAGTAGTATTACCTTTTTACTCCAGCTATCATAATAACTTCTATAGCTACTTTAGGCTTTCATCATTCCAGTGTCTCTTTCGCCTACTGGTAGCACACACCTAGATGCTGGTCGGTGAACCTCAATCATTGCTGTGAGCTTGATCTGTCACGGAAGTAAGCCCTCCGTGCACAATTACTTGTCTCTTGTCTTCTGGGAGGTTTGGCCGAGATACTCGAAAAAGGTCTGAAAAGAAAAACTTTTCAGAATGTGATCAAAGGCACCTCTAGGTGGTGGGGGACGGTACGAAGGTGCGTCCGAGGGTGCGCGCGGCAAATTGCGCGGCGAAGTTCGTAA
>UZAF01020415.1:0-11116 GCA_900617895.1 Haemonchus placei | reverse complement strand
CCTGCACCCTGCTCTTTCTCGACGGCGATTATCTGATTATAAACGTTAGGTATAATCGTATTGCGTATAATTCCGTGTCAACGGTACGGTGGTTCATTCATGGCTGTCCCGTACGTTCGCCGGCCTTTGTAGTGGTCGCCGTCTCACGTCATGGCGGATTAGAGCGCGAATGTGGCGCACACGGAGCGGAATTCCGTATGTCAATTCGGATCACCGTCCCAGCATACGACGCCGTCGATGGTTCACCGATCCGTTTTGAGGACCAAGAGAGAGAATGCTAGGGATGTGGCATTTACTTCAAAGATCCGTAGCCGAGATCAGGTAGACAACTCGACAAAGACATGGATAGTAAGTCGAGGGTCAAATATGGCGATAAGAAAGTTCCTTTTTCAGACTGTCCTTCAAGCCATCCTCCCAATATGTACGGCACGATCCTCTTGTACTTTGCTCCTGTTCCTTAGTCGTACACAGAGGAATGGGAAGGGAGTGGGGGGACGAAATGACGGGATAGCTGTGAGCATTTACAACATCTGCAATACAGATTCGAAAACGACCTCACCTGAACCTTACCGGAATGAGTAAGTGCCACTTCCGTGGAGGACCTCATCCCTCAATAGAAGATATGACAGCGTTCTTCCTGTCCTTCACCATACGCTCTGTGGAAGCCCTGTTAGGAGTGAGATGGGAGTGGAACGGTAGTCCCGGTCCTGATCGATGTTGAATGCTTAACTTCTAGGAGCAACCCTTGATTACATGAGGTCGCTGATTGAAAGTTGGGTAGAGTGAAAAGTCTTCAGGACCTCCCTTCCCGGGAGAAAATAAGACCAGCTCAACATTAAAATTGGACTTCATAGAGGATTCAAGGTGAAGCCTTCCGGACACGGTTGTCACCTCAAATGATTTCTTTTCTCCTTTTTTCCATAGTTCTGAAGTACTATGGAAGAGCCGCTTCTAATTCCAAGCCGTCCGAACTGCATCAAACTACTGGACTTCTTGAGCATGAAGGGAATTTGTTTACTTACCAAGCCACAACTGAGTAAATCCGTTTGTTACATGTTTACGGTACTGCCCGGAATGGGTGAAACACAATAGCAACAACAAGCACATATGAATAGAACATAATGACTAGGCTAAAAAGAGATTTCCAATGTTTACAATGTACGCAGTTTTCTTTTCGTTTCGTTCATCACGTTTCCTTTTGTTTGGACCGCCATTAAGCCCTCTCTAAACAAGGGATTTGGGCATCTGTTCTCTGTGTCATTTAGTAGATTATATCGAGGCAATTGCTTTCTTAGTCCTTGGCTTGCAGCCAGTCATTTACTCCTTCTGCCAGCACGAATCCGCCTAGTTGACGGTGAGGTTCAGCTTCTCTTCAATGTCCTTCTGGTGTAGCAAGGTGTAGAACGGAAGTGGAAGTGCGCGTTCGGTGGGCAAATCGTTTCTCCTTGGGACATTAATCATTCAGTTGCTCTATCGCTATGTTCTTATGCTGTCTAGTTTCGCTTATGAATTTTTCAAGATTTCTATTTTTAACTGGAAGGGTTAAAGCTTTCTGGCGTTAATCAATCCAGTTCTGGAGTGCGCCTCGCTTTCGACTTCTATTGAAATCGTAGGGACGTTTGAATAGGCTATACAGAGGCTTGAGGTTCCCAGCCAATGTGCAAGTCAGCGCTTTTAGTCATTTCCCAGACGATTCTGTTATCAATGAGCCGATTTCACATGGCTGGAAGACTCGGGTGGCTTAGGCGGGTATATATCTGGGGTCTGATCCCCGGGCTTGTGTTGGCGTTTGCCGCTCACCACTGCACCATCTTCGCTCTGAGTCTTAATTTTTACTGGGATTGAAGGAAAATGTTTAGGTCCTCTATAGTGGGCACTGTGCCCTTTTGCCTACTTACCATTAGATATGTCCGCCCTTACTAGTTTTCTCCACTTCTCCTATTAATATTGGAATCTCCTGTCTTCCAGAGTTTTCCATCCAAATCGTTTCTTTTTCCATCTCTTTTACCAGGCATGCCTTCTGGAGCCTTCATGAGAAAGAAAGATCGAAGTTCTTAACGTATCCGTCCTTCACTTATGCAATTTTGTAGATCCTCACATTTCTTACTTCCTGTCCCATTGAACCGAAATGTTCCCGTACCTGATCTCTCCCCCATTACATCTATTCGTTCCTGAATGCTTCATCGTTTTTGTTTTCGTGATTCTTGGTTCATCCATTTTTTTCACCAGATTTTTTGTTTCAGATAGGACTGCTTCTCATCGCTGTCTATTGCTTCGTCGATATATGAATGTACGTCGATGGTCGGAGTTAATCAGCATTACTCCCGGCTAAAGTGATGAGGGTGGAGCACGAGGGGGCAAACTGACGGGGAGGGCAGCAGCGACGGATGTTGAGTGCATGAGGCAAATCATGCTGATAGGATGATCTCATTTGACTACGACGACGACCAGACCAGACCACCACGCAACAACAACAACAACAACGCAAATGTCCCAGCGCAACTGCGTATACCATATTTGGGACCTACGTAAGTCCTATCCCGTTCCCAGGAGCCAACCGTCAGGCTCACAATGTCTTCCCAACATTTGCTGAGCTGCACTGATGTTGTTGGACTCTTCCCACGTGGGTCGTAGTGAGACTGTGGGTCTAACGAAATGCTTCTGAATAGTAATTTTTCCTATTTTCATTACTTTTCCTTTTCCTTTTCTTTTTCCTACAGAAGGCTAACTTAGAAAATTGTGCTGACTATTTTCTTTTTTTTTTCTTTTCGGAGCTCCCTTTTTTTCTCACTTTCATATAATAAATTGGATTCTATTTTGCAATTTCACATTAATTTACCGACAATAATTTGCCAATTTCTCAAGCAACTTGTGGGAAGAAGTTGCTACCAGATCAGCGCTCTTATTCCTGCAATATTGTCCATTAGCGATGTTTTGCCCAAAGACGCTCTATCCATCTCTGAGCAATCCCAGTTCCTTTATGGGATCACTTCTGTTCCCCTGAAGATTTAATCGATGGCTCTACTCAAGACATCCCATTTTCAACCCATTTTTTCCCTTTAGAGTCATTCGGCTTGATGGTTGATTCGCATTCGAAGAGGAAGAGCGGTCCTTAAATCGAACTAATTCGCCGTCCGATAGTTGCCTTCAAGTCCCGGTACGTCTCTGGCCAGTTAAACGTATTTCTTTTGTATTCAGGGTATTGACTGCTTTTTGAACACCCACATGGGAGGTGAGTCGGCCAGTCTAGTCCTCGACGCTCACATGAATAGAGGGAAGTCATTCTCATTCCTTTTTCATGTCTTTCTTCTTCGCCTCGTTTGAGCCCTGTCTTTTTGCCAGTCTACTTTTAACCTCATGTGCCTCGAGAGCAGCCATAACAAAGTCCCTTTGAAAGTAGCTTTGCAAAAAAGTAGTTTTTATGGTTGAGTGTATTGGAGCCGCTGATTTGCGTGGAACATTTCCGTCGTATGCCGCCGTTGAGTGTCCGCCACGGCGGCCGGGAAGATGATTCGATTTGCCGGCTTAGCCTGCTGTCAAGTCAACTTGCTTATAATAATCGTCCTTGAAATACTGACTCAATCAGTAGATGCGCAACGGCCTTCAGTCGGCCTGAGTCATACCCTAAAAGGATGAGTCGTAGTCTGCAGCCTGCAGCATACCCGGCCTGAACTTGCCATCATAAACCTAGGACATTTTCAGAAATTTGATTTCAAGGCAACAAAGAAGCTCAAAAGTCTTTCGGCCTCCAGATGTTTTAAATGCTACATGAGGAAATTTTGTCGTTATAATTATGCAGTAGGGCGTTGAACAATTCCGTCTAAGGAATGCGCCCTGCATTCGACATCCATTCAAAATCGCATTGATGTGGCCTATACAAAGGCTTGCTGTGGCCAGCCGATGTACAGCTTAGTACTTTCATCCTTCCAGACGAGTCAGCTACCAGTTAACCGACCCCGGAGGGGTGGAAGGCCTTGGTTGCCGTAAGTGCAGATCGATTAGGGATTCGTTCCCCGTGACCATGCCTGTGTGACAGTGCGCCACTTGCCACTACACCCTCTTTCCTACCAGCTAGACTCGACTGGAGGGATGAAAACACTGACTTGTACGTCGGCTAACCACCGCACTTCATTGCAAAGGCCGCATAAGCATTCAACCCTCGTTGTGATTCAGAATGGAGGTCGTATGGGAGGAGGAGGTAGGTACATGCCCGGGGCTGGTCATGCCAAAGACTTTATCCGTTTATCCTTACCACGACTCTGAGTGAAGGCCTAACGCACAAGCGGAGTTAGTTTAGGCCGAAAGACGTTGTCCTTTCTCCTAACGTTGAGAGGCTTTGTCCTTCCCCTACTACTGAATAAATCATCGCATAATGCACGCGGAGGTTGTTTCGGGCTTCCCATCTCTCCGGAGTCCGTTGCTACCGGGTTAACCTATGCGTTCGACTACTTACCTGACCATCATCCGAGTCTGAAAGCCATTATACTGAACAAACGTGCCTGAATTTTGATTGAAGGTCAGGTGCACAGGCGCTTGAAATTCTATTAGATAGTCAACCCAAAGACTTCGTTCCTCAGGTTATTGAGAAAATCATATTAAATTCTAGGGGTACTGTATTGCATGATCCTGCCAGCATACTCGATAAGAATTATGACCTCAAGCACACCTCCGAGGTCGGGTGTTACGGTCAGTTTCCGCTCAAGACGCGTCCTTGAATGAAAACTTCCTATTTTTTTCCTCGAAATAGCAGTAGTCGATCCTGATACTGAAAAATTCTTCACCATTACTCCTGTAAAGACACTTCCAGCAGGATGGGGTGCGTAGAATACGCTAGGCATCCACCTCCTTTTCAAATACTTGGAGTGATTTGGTGCCTGGGGACTACCTCATAACATATGTAGATTGATTCTCCTTTGACAAGATAATAGTGGCATGGCTCAAGTCTGTTTTCTGGAATGAGGCTGCCTCCTCAAAGCCGTTCTTGGGTAAGGTCGATCCAATTTTTAACAGAAAGATGGTCAATAGCCAAACGATTCCATCTTCATTTCTTCTTTCATATTTTGAAAACTGGGTTGGTCTTCTCAGTTCTGCTCCCACATAAAATTGGTTCGATATTAAGAGTTTCTCAGCGATTTCTAAAGTTTCTCAGCGATTTCTAAAGGGTTATTCTTTTTTTTTCTTCCTGTCTTGAAGTGTCTAGCCTGTTTCTAATTTTTTTCCAATAGCTCTACAGCTAGCAACATACTAAATGGAAACCTTCAGCAACTTTATTACGAAGTCTTTTATTCATTTCACAAACTCCCTTTTCGTAGGATTCTCGTCAAGAGTTTCTTTAAGAAATTTATCCGTTTTTGCCAAAAATTCCTCTGGGCCTGTCCTGTCCTCCAACTGGTCTCAATGGCTGGGGCTCAGCCTCAATTTTGTGGCATTTTCGAAAAATTTCTGATCAATACTAGGAAATCTTACTTACTTGCATCTTCCAAGCTTCTCTGTTGTTTGAAGACTTCTGCCTTTCTCAGCCTCTGTAATGACCTCTGGAATAAAATATATAAAAAATAAAGCTTTTGGAATGTAAAAAACAGTAAATGACACCCGACCCCGTACAAGTAATGGATTCTCTTCCGAAAAATAGTAGCTGCAATTTTTCAAGAGATTACTTTTTAAAAAACTTTGTAATCTGAGTAGCGAAGCTTGGGTTCCAATTTTTTTCATGTGGCTCGTATAGATCATCAGTTATGCACAACGTTTTGGACGCGACGAGAAGCATCGGAGGACAGCCAGCCAGCCAGCCAGCCAAAGTTACCGCCTGAATGCTTCGCCGGCTCTCACTATCAGCCATGACTTCGCATGGCCGCATTCCTGATGGAAGTTGTTGTCTCGAACAACATCAAAACAAATTGTTTTTCCGTTTTACTGCTGATCAGACCTTTCTTTACCTATTTTCTGACGATTCATCCTTTTCCTTGCTTTTCAGTTTCCAGCTCTTGGTTGCCTCCTCTTTCGAGGCTATTTTCTCTCGTGGTGTACTACTTTTCATCTTTTTTTTTTTGAAATTTGTTTACCTCTGTTTACCATGCCAATGGTGAGTCATCTAGAAGGTAGAGAATTTTATGGCCAGCTCCCTGATGAAAAAAGCATATTTCTCTCAGTCCTGGGGAGATTGTGAAATACCTCGATTTGGGTCTCGTAAGGACTACCTTGGGATACTTGCGAGCTCTTTTAATCACTCCTGCAGCACGATGTTAGTAAAACGTCTCCCAGGTGAATATAGGCTTCAAGTATGGAACATGAAACCGAAGATTTTATGTTAGTCGCGCCTATCCCAGACTTACCCGGTTCCAACCAGAGCTCTTTCTAGTCCACTGGCTTGCTTGGTGAAGATCTCATTTTTCTGGGAACTAGTCTTCTTTTTTTTCAACCAGACCGCATAGACACTCATTGGGCTTTGGTAAACACGGGGGGACATGAACGCTTGTTCGTCCAACGGATTTTCGCCCACATGAGTTCAGCGGGACCAGAAAAATTTCCCGAATGAATTATTCTCTATCTTCTTGTCTCCTGTGTTGTCTGTACATTTTCGACTTCTGAATGGGCGATCTTCCAAAAAGAATCCAGTGGCCTCAACAGAGATTAAGAGGGGTGAACCGGAGAAAACAAAACTAAGGTCAAATCAAAATATTGGTGGATTTTGTGGGTTCCTACTTCGAGTGCCGAGATGGGATGGTCCAGGAAAAGCAATCGGACCGATACCTACCCAGGTCGAGCAAACCGTCTCCTCCGGTATCGGTTTTTTGCCATCCGACTCGTCTGAAGGGATAGAAGCCCTGATTTCCCATAAGCTTGCCCCTGTATATAACAATTAACATTGTAGGGCCTTTGCTTGCCCCTACCTTTTCCATTTAACCTTACCATGGTGTAGAATTTCGCATGACATCAGAAACCCTGTCCCACTTATAAATAACTTACCCACCTCTTCACTACATGTATGTGTGTGGGTGTTGAATTGCTGTGTATGTACTCAGGTGTACATATGTCGCTTGTATTAGCATTTTGAACACTACTTTTGGGGGTGCGTCATTTGGTCCACCTGGCCATTAGAATTTTTGAGTTTCTCCAAACACCGCAGTCGAGCACCTGGGAGATATGTAGTTATTTGCACACGCACAGTTACTCACCTAGGGAGATTCAGGGCTGTAACGCGCAGGTAATATGATGAAAATCGAATTTCAATTTTTCCCCCAATTTCAAGAATTGTGATTGGCGGCTAAACAGCTCCTTCTAAGCTCCAGATGTGGGAAATATCAATCCATAACTCCTATCTGTTCGTTAGAGCAAGAACGGCTAACAGGCGAGTGCAGGATTCAAGTATAGAACCTGAAACGGGATTTTTTGTGTTAGTTCTGACCCCCTTCTACTTTCCAGATCGGACCTCTGCGCAGAATAACCGCTTCAGCTCAGAAATCCTTCATCATCGACAGAAACAAAACGAGTTTTTGTAACAATAAAGTTCAACAGATGGTCGAGCTGATAGGGAGTCCCTGGAAGCTCCTGGGAGCTGGATAAAGTCCCAAACGACATTGAGTTGTTTCCAGACATCCAACGTCGGCGCTAGTTGACTCGTGAGAGCAGTTCAGTGTACAAATACTGGAAAAAATGCCCAAAAATAGGAAATATTCCCAATTCGTTGTGTGGGAACATACTAGTCGTGTCCTTCTGGTGTGGTTTGTGAGCTTCCTCCTTTTTTCCATGCTGCTATGCACTTGAAGCAATTTTCAGCGCCGTTTTCCTAATCCCAACTAATAGCCTCTTTGAGCGTGTGACTCGTCGTCTCCTTAGCTCTTTCAAACGAAATGCCTCTTCTTCTGATAGTTCTCTTCTCGTTTTCTCACTGATCCTGGCCTATTTGAAGGCTTCTGTTCTTCAAACGGCCACTTTCTAGTTGATTTCTTCTTCTTGAGGGGTGAATACTCGGTCTTAGCCCTTATACTAGGAAAGATGATAGCGACACTGTCAGTCATGATATGGACCATAGGACTGCATTAAGAGAGGGGCTATGGGGTCGAACAAGTTCGGAGCGGTAGGAGCTATGGAACTTGATAGGAGGATAGGGTCAATGTGGGGCATGAAGAGGGTGAATAACTCATTCAGAGGTCCTAAAACAGTACGTACTGCAGAGGGATTACCAATTTCGGCCAAAACAAATACATTCGGTGGCAGATGCGATCCAGGGAGTGAATACTTGAGTTCTGCCTTGTTCTGAATTTCGAAGGAAATCTCATTAGTAACTCTGAAGACCGCTGCTTGGGAGGACGCTTTGTGCAGTCACGAAAATCCGTTTATCCCTTTTGAAAGCGTTCTCGGAACTTCCTCAAAATAAAATCCTCGAACCAAGGTGGTTAGGTTACCCTGAGCCGGCTTTTTCTTGATTTCTCTCCTGGTAATGTAAGGGGAATGTGTCCGGAAAACATGAAAACGGGATCGAGCCCAGTCAAAGGCCGAAGCTCTGCCCATAACCCGCCACTCTTGTGAGGCTTTGAGTACAGATCTTAGTAATGATTCAGCTAGCAATCGCCCAAAACAATTTATGTCGACCTCCAGGACTCATTCCATTCTTTCAAGGGTTTAGGAACACGGAAGACTCTTTAGCATCCTCCTCCAAACGTTAATGTACCAGTTCTGTTCGATATTTTCTGGTCGTTTTCAAAATAGCTATCATGCTGGTAGGCTTCGAGATAGGCAAGAAAACCGAAATGTCAGCCAAATAAATCGTGGTAAGTTTTCGCTCTCTATTGCTGGTCGAACCAAGGGCAAATACTATTCTGAACTTTTTCTGACCAGAAAACCTCCCAGATGACGCTCCAACCGCCTGCAATGCAGGCCAGCAATTATCAAGGGGTCAATGCTCTCATGCCTATGTAATCTGCAAAATTCGGCAAATTACGCCACAACTTCAGAGTTTATTGTTGTCCCTCGTGCTAATCAGTACCCCCGTCAACTCATCAACCCAGTAATTATGGTCCGGTACCAAGCAGGTGACCTTTTCTATGAGGTTCAAATGCTCATCCATCAGATCCGTTTCCCTATCCATTGCCGGAACTTTTTCTGCACCTTCAACTGTTTTTTTTTTCGAAATTCATTCCAGCAGATTCAAGAAAAGATCACTTTTTTCTCCATTTTAAAGCCAAGCCCTTCGGAGCTGTTCTACGATCGCGATTATCCAACGTTCCGACGAATCTGGAGGTGATGATCTGGGATTTAGGGCATTTCCCAGCACTGTCATAATCATTCTTTATGCTGGCACGGTAGAGCAGGGAACAGTCCGTTACGGTAACTTACAGTAACTCCTACTAGGCTTAAAAACGATTTATAAGTCATGAGAATCCCTTAGTAAGTGGGGCCATTACGCTGCACAGACTTAATTCCATTCTGAGGTGCTTCAAAGGTGCTCATGATTACCCTTTTTCTTCGAGACTGACGGAAATGAGCCTATGCTTTTCCACTGAAGTAAATCTTGGATAAAACCGCACGGAATGGAGGCGTATATGTACTATGGGTAGCTAATGAAAGAGTTCGTTTTTAAGTAGACCCCAAGAATAACGTTTTTCCTCACTGGAAAGCTCCCTAGTAATGGACCGCCGTTGTGATCGAATGTTTGTCTACAACGATCTGAATATCGCTTGTTTGGGACGCTACGTAGTATGCACGTCAGGAAACCATGTGCGAAGTGCGAAAAGTCTGTGGAAAGCTAGAGAGCTGTCTCGTACTTCTACCCCCTCTCAATGTAGTGGCAAGTAGCGCACCATCACACACGCATGGTCAGGGGTTCGAATCCCGGAAGCCTACCTTCCCTCTGGGATTGGTTAATTGGTACCAGACTCATCTGGGAGGATAAAAGCACTGACTTGAATGTCGTGTAACCACCGCACGTCATTGTACTTCACCTGCGTATTCCATACACCAGTGCGATTTTGAATGGATGTCGAATGCGGGGCGCATTCCTCACACAGGATTGATTAATGCCACGAAACCTTATCATCAATTTTTTTCACTTTTATCATAATTTTATTTTTATATTTTATATTTTTTTTATTTTTTATATTATTTTTTATATTTCACTATGATGTGAAGGACTTGCTATCCATTATAAAAAACAAGTAGGAATAATGCAAGCAAAAGAAACTGAACTTAGAGAGAAAATTTTTAAACCTTCCCTCTTTAGCTTCAATCTCTCTCTATTACGGAATTTCTTACCAAACCTGCAATTTTACGAAGCAGTAGCAGAAGTTGATGAGCACTCACTTCTCCTTGTTTATATACTGTTTGTCTACCTGTTGTTTACTGTTTATCTGTTACTTTATTTTGATAATTTTATTGCGGTGATATATCTACTGGGGCGAGTTTTCCTTTACATCCATCTTCTTATTTCCTCTTTAGGTTGGGTATGTGATCAGATTGAGAGCAACGGCATCTAAGAGCATGTTAATCACGACATCACGCGATGGCAATCATCATGTGCAGCAGGCAATTAGCGGCAGATGTTGTTTGCGCAACAACTTTAGGCGATGTAGGCCTCTAAACCGACAAGCCTATGGCTCGTTGATCGTAGCACTACGACGAGAGCGAGGTTGTGAAGGCAGACTTGCACAGTGGGGTGCCTCGATGACAAGTTGTTTGGCCTAACAGCACCTATTAAGTGTCGCAAAATTCGCTTGCCCCATAGACAGCATTAAATGGTCCCCGCCCCAATCTTACTCTTTCTCGGCCACCCGTTGGGCAGCGCTCTTGAATTTCTCTGAAAACTATTTTGTTGATTATTTTCGGTATTTATAGCTATTTTGGAAGGTTGAACACATATTTTAGTATCCGCTTGTGTAGTTTGTTTTTTTTTTCTTGGTGGAGCAGTCCTAGAACGAGAAGGGCTTTTCTCCTGCGTTCCCAGGCAAACCTGAGAGCTCGACCGTCCTCGGCGGGGTTCGTCTGACCAGGGCTTTATCCGATACAGCATTTGGTCCCCTAATGTTTAACGACATGCGCCACTGCTCCATCTGAGCGGAACAAATTTAAAATTATGAGAATAATAGTATTTCCTATCAGCATTGATCTGATGTTTTGTTAG
>UZAF01020414.1:7383-18165 GCA_900617895.1 Haemonchus placei | reverse complement strand
AATCAAGAATTTTGAAGGAAAAGGTCAAGCATAAACAAACAGGTTTGTCGACACCCGCATTCACTCCGAAAATGGGTGAATCTTTGAATTGTTGCCGCATAGGGCCTTCAGGTGCCAGTCGAAATCTTAACAGATTGATCAAGTAACGGTCAAGAAAGCTGATGTACACGACCCACTGTCGCAGTTTCTTCAATGGTTGCAGCTCGTTATCCATAACGCCAGTGGAAGGATCAATTGTGGTGAAAACACACCTAAATTTCGTTTCGAGATTTACAACAAATGTAATCAAAGCAATGCTGACCTTGTGCATGGTTTGAAGCACTGTAGACGAGCTTCCCCTATCTGGAGATCAATCCATTTGTCCTCGTCCCAAGCTGCACAGTGATCAACAACAATCACAGGGCGGAAATTTTTACTGGAAACCTAAAAAGAGTGGTACTGAATTTAAGAACAAAATTTTTGAAAGCAGTGCAGAAAAGGGGAAAGAAAAAAAGCAAAAGGAGCATAAATAAGATCATAAATTGCTAGGTTCATCAAAGATGCTGATAGCTCGAGTGTCTCACGTAACTGACATGCTCCAAATAAGGTTAACAACACATAGATGACCGAAGATTTCCCCCCAGGTATACAATATTCCCGCCTTTCATTCAGTTATGCTGCCGGTTGTTAAGGTAAGCATGCCCGACTATCCCTTCCCTTAAGTTCTCAGTAAATGCGTATTCAGAGGAGTAGCCCGGTCATTTCAGCACTCTGATACCACCACCTTGAAGCAGTAATCGAATAGAATGCGAGCCGTGGCCCGCGGCTCTGTCTTCCTGCAAATATAGTTACAGCACCGCGAAAGTCTCAGGAAGGGCAAAGACTGAGCTGAAGTGCTTCTTGTTATTTCTGTAGGTTCGATCAAGATGGGGAAGCGAATTCCGTTTTGATTTTTTCCTAATCATTAAAGATGATCTAAACAGAAAACGTGCGTATCTTACAGTTTACCGAGTACCGTTTAGTCGTTCCGAGTTTCAAGAAACTTCACATCTGCTCCATGCTGTAGAAAAGTCCTAGGGCGAAAATTACATGATTGCTAGCTTCTGGGGAATGATCAGGCAAGAAGCTTCCTTTAATGCGTGCTTCATTTCTTTCTTTAATGTACTCCTCCGACTGAATAACTAAGTATAAGTTCGATGGTCAATTTCGAGACCGGAGGGTTCATTTGAGCATCATCTTCCCTAAGGGTGGGGAAGAATTTGAGACAATTCGAGTAGCACTTTTGTTGCTTGCAGCAAATAAGAATTACAGACGACTCATGACTAAAGTCGAAGGTAGATAGCAGACGGTTTTTCTTCTTCATGCATTTGGGTGAAGGACTGAGCGATAAACGCTTTCTTGGGCTCTTTTTCTGGAAGTAGCTAAACGCGAAAGGAAGCGAAAGACAGGAACAAAACTGAACAAAACTGAAACTTCACTCATCCAGCACGTTATTATAATCTATCGCTCAGGAGAAATAGATTGAGGAAGGTTCCATGGCTGAACAGTCATTTAAAGAATCTTATACGGGTGGATTTTGAGGTGTGCTCATACTCTTTCTATGCATTGTCCCTGGTTCGCTTATTTGTTTTTCTAGACAGTTTTCCTGCCTCAGAGCATTGTTCTACTAACGGAACAGTTTTACATTGATTACTTCATTCTATTGTATTAGTTATTGATATTATATCATATAATTACTAATGATTAATGATATTATTGACTATACATTATATTGTATTAAGTATAAGCATTATCAGTAAAATATATAACTTACAGAGATAATATTGTTCTCAGCATTGAAATGATTCTGGAAGGAGTTCATAGCCGCTCATTTTAAAGTCACAGCTCACGATAATTTTGAGGTACCCATTTTTATTCGAAAAGCGGAAGTATAGATTGGGAGTAGTTCATCGGCAGAGAAGAAAGCGAGAGAATTCGCGGATTTCGAGGAAAATATGGCATCACAAAAGTAGGGAAAACAGAGGTTGGACGAGACTGCCATGACGGAAACAACATGGAAGGGGTATTCGGACGAGATTTAAGCTATTGCAATTGCACGAAGAGCTGGTTACATCTAGCCAGAACTGTACAAAACTGTCTTTCACTGTCGCTATGAGTCATAGCAAGTTGTTTGAACTTCCTACATGGGTTCCCTTTTGATCTGGCAGCCTCTTCAGGCCCGGTGAAACTCGTACGAGGATACACACGAACCAATCCTTGAGCCTTTATAACCCTTTAACTAGGCCGTTTTCCGACCTAATAGTGCCAGATATGGTATACGCGGGGGCCTTAAATTCATCCCGTTGGCGAATCTCAGAAACCATTTTTATCGTAAACTGTACCTTTAATATTGAAATACTCACATCCCTATCCAACTTTGCGTTGAGATCGTCCAAAGAGGCTTGAGTGGTAATCATATATGGCGCTAGGTCAGCATAGGCACACTGAAACGGTTTTTCATTTTGTTGATGCATACTCGGCTACTGAAAAAGAGAAATTTGCTCTGATATAGGGAATCACATCATCTTTTCTTTTTGGAACGTTGTTGTTCCACCAATCCGGGTGTGTAACACATGTCCTTTCGGTGAAAAGACCCTCTTCATACATCAGAAGACGAGCATCTGCAATGTTATGGTCCTGATCTTGAATAAACACTCATAAAATTTTGGGAGCTCGAACCTGGTTCATCAATTGCTTTCGAAAAAAACTCAGCCGCCTTGTCACCGCAGTCGAGACCATCGGTACGTAACTTGGAGTGAAGCCTAAATTTCTAAATCTCTCAGCGAACACTGTCGCAGGAAAAAGGTACACCAGCGATGTTGGTAAATTTGATATGTTGAGTAATGGACTATGAATTAGAAAGCCAGCAAAAGCATGTTATCATATGCAACAGTATACAAATGTAATTTGAAGGGGAAGTTTTATAATATCTATTCCATCCCAGGTGAATCTGCTGAACGTGCTCTAATCCGGGATGGATGGAAGAAGTGATTGTTGAGTCCCTACATATATATCCGAAGGTGTAACAAATTGGCTGCAGCCAATGGTACTCCTGCACTTTGTTCCTTCCTTGACTCATTTCAAGTGCCTATTATGCTTATTATCCGGACCTCAGGAGTGCCATGATTTTTTTGGAGGACGATGGAGCGGCCAACTCTAAATTTTGCAGACATAATAGTAGATATACAGATTCTATAGGCATTTGAGAAGGAAAATCGAGATTTGTTCGATCTGAATACATTGGAAGAAGTGCATGAACTTGTTATCTTCCAAGCAGCAGAGGACCATCTTCTATTGAAACAATCATTTCTTGTAGTTTCATGAAGACAACTTCGAATAAGGAGTACTGTAAAAATGGCAGGCAGAAGCCTGGCAGAAACTTACGTTGCAGTTCGGATAACCCTGCTTCGAGACACTTCGGCCAAGTCCACTTGTGCACTATTTCCGTCCCTGGATCGCAGGGTTAAGATGCCGTCCTCGATCTTACACTCTATAGTAACCATCACAGGTTTTTGACGACCAGTGTAAAACCTGGAAGCACTCTGGTTTAATATTGATAGAGGCTATCCTTTCTTTTCGTGAGGAATCCAAACTGTCTTACCGTCCGGTTTTGCCATCAATGACGATGAATCGTCGATCAAAGTGTTCAGCAGAAATCGGCCCCAATTCATGGCAGTAGAACGAAAACACCTACAAAATCGGCTTTCACTAAAGTTCCCTGTAGAGCAGAAGTATGTAGAACCCACACTGATTCCCTTACAAGACTTCACTGGGTACACATACAATTCCTTGACTATTCCGATAGGAACAAGAGGGGCTGGACAAGATCGGAGGTAGCTCCACAAGCGAGAGGCGACCTTCAATTTGGCAAGAGGTCATAGTTCATTTGCAGCAAATAATTTCTAAGGAAAAAACATGGAAACTACTGAACATTAAATTTACAGCGTACGTGACAACAGAAGCACCGACGATGCCAATAAGCTGCTTTTTGTCTTCGGAGAACATCTGAAACGATTTTGTCCGAGATTGCTGAAAAAGCAACAAAACGTTCACATGTAGATTCGAGAGAGAGAGAGTGGTCGAAGGGTTCATTGTGGTCTGATAAGAGAGAAAGTCGGGGAAAATCAATGATGATATCAAACTGGTTGCTCGGCCTTCGAAAAACCAATCCAATTATATAAAGTTTTTTTTGAACAAGTAAAAAGCAGACATAATATGAATGGGCCTTTTGGACTACTTCTTCTCTAGTTTCCAAATTCTCTGTCGCTCAAGGAAGCCTCGGGAAACTTAAAGAGTCAGTTCAAGCCGAAAAAAGCTCAGCGGCTAGAAGTGAAAAATCACTCATTCGTACTCTTCTTTTTTTACTTTTGTGGAGTAATTTTTATTCCTATCATTATGGCTAATCAAGAATGCATTTTATTGTTTCTAGGAGTTCAAACAGTGTGTCTGGTATTCGCCAATTAATGGTTGTTTTATCAGAATCTACTTCAAAAAATTTTAGTACTGCCGCGTAGGACTGAAAAGCCTGCCAGCAGTTACACATTGTTATGCTCATTCTTCTCACTGTTTGTAAGCACAGTTCACAATGAAAATGGGCTCTAAGATTTCTCCTAGAAATGAATTTGTGACTCTCAAGGATAGAACAAGGGCCTAGATAAGGCATAATAAGGATCCCAGAAGCGGCTTCAGCAGACGAAGACACCCAAAGGCGAACGAAATCATAGGTGTCACAGTAGCTGTAGAGATTACACTATTGACGCACGGACGCCCACGTTGCACACAGGCAGCTTACTGTGCTCAGCTATGCGCAATGGCGCACACCTCGGGACAGCTCGTCCAAATACTCCTCTCCTCTCATACAGCGTTGTCGTCACATTCTCGCCCTACCCTAGGCTTACTTCTTTTTTGATGCCTGCTATTTCTCAATATAACTCGTTGACTTTTGCACATTCATCGCTTTTTTGCACTAGTCTGGCCTCTCACATCCATTATTCGTCCTAAACCAGATAACCCAAGATTTTCGTGAGCTGTGCTTTTGAAGTGGTATATTACGATGCATTTCTTGAGTGACGAAGGGAAGCGATCCACTTTGACAAACTTTGGCGCCTGTTCTGGCTGCGACCTTGAACTAATGCTTTGTCTGTCACTACCAAGCGTATTTCGCTTACGTACGCTCATCCCTAATTTAATCATCTACCGAACTTATAAAACTGATGCAGTTCGTAGCATGCAGTATAAGATTTGAAAAAAAAACACATACATACGTTTCATTTTGATGTAGTTGTTGACTGCTTTGGTGAATTGTGGGCGTAACGTCGACCTTGGGCGGTTCTCGGTAATGTAAGGCTCAAGAGGATGGTGCCGAGGTAACACAATTATAGGTACGAGCCCCTCCCACAGCCAAAGCTTTGCTCGCAACTCGTCGTCCCTGTAGATGTTACATACGTGCTCTTGAGATATTAAGCATTTAGGATTCCTTATAATCAGTGCCTTTCTGTTTGCTATTATACATACAGATCTATTAATAGCCCGTTTGCAAAATCAGTAAGCTGTAAATCGCCCTACAAATATAAGCAGATGACGTTATCACCAACACTTCGTGTAGTCAGATATTTCTCCTTCACCCCACAGGGCTGAATTACCTCGGACCGCTTACAGTTAGAGTAGATGGTGGTTCTGACTGTGAAGGATGTGAATGTTTTTTCACATGACCCGACCGAACAATATTGAAACGGTAACAAACGAAACAATGAAGGCATTTTCGAACACATTCCACAAATTTGTCGGGTTGGAGGAAGGAAGCCTCAAAGGCACTGTTCACGAAAAAACGGTTTCGGAGATCTGCACATGGTTTAAATTCGACGCCCCCTCTGATACCATTTGTGCAGGAATGAGGTCGGAAAACGGTTTTATAGGGCACAATAAGGGGCCGGAGAGTGAGCCACGGTCGCCCTCCGCCCCTCGCTTGGCCGACTACGAAATCTAATTGCCGTTCATCACTTTCGCATTGGAGCGAAGTTGTCTGCTTGGGTGTGTTGNAACATCGGCTTCGGCTGAAGCTCTCAGTAGAGTAGAAGCTTGTAGAACCTACACTGATCCCCTTACAAGACTTCACTGGATACACATACAATTCCTTGACTATTCCGATAGGAACAAGNCGTCGCCTTCCTGCACTCGCCCGAACACTCCCTTAACCGCCGTTCTTCCAATGTGAAACTCGTCCAACCCTCCTTTCCAGCTCTTTTTTGACCCTTTCTATTTCTTTTTGTTCATCGTTTTTTGCGCTCTTTTCGTTGTTATCGCTTTATTCTAGAGTAGTTCTATGGATTCCCGTCAAACAAAGGGTACCCTAAATTTATCGTAAACGGTGCCTTTAATCTGTCTTCTGTGGCAGTGCATTAATTAACATTAATCATTAACATTAATTATACATTGACACTTGGAGCCGAATTCTCGATGAAACGAGAGCAACTTTCACACAGGAGGAGGAGCCAGCAAGAAAGTTGTAGAAGAAACTCATAAAATGACCCCTTATTACTCCTTATTTCCCATGAGCCGTGTTCTCTACGAGACTACTTCGCTTCGTGTAAAAACCTTTTTCTAATTGAATTGTAGGAAAATCGTGAGAATGAAGCTCTTGGAAACTCCCCTCACTGAAATCGGGAGCTGCCTCAACACAGGACCTTTAGCGCTCTAGAAACTGAAATCAACGTCAGCGTTCTTGCCCTCCGCCCAATTGGATTTATCTATGAAGACATGAATCTTACTATCTAGCCAAATACCGAAGCGGAGGATGACCACGATTCACTCTTAAACCTATTGGGAGGCCACGGACGCAAAACTGGATAGTGGAGACTCGAGCACTGCAGTCATTTCGAGTTTTGACAGTGGACTACTGGGCAATCTTGAAAAATTTATACCTCACTGCGCTCATGGAAACTCACCACCATCGATTGGATCGAAAACATAGATCTATGAGACTTTCTCGCAATGAAGGAACAGATCTGCTAGGAGATAGTCGCAAGGAACGATATTATTGGAAAATGACTAGAATTTTAGAGCTTATCCCCAGTATGTAGCGATCGAGCAGCACTTGAAATTGAATTTGCATGGGCGAACCGTGTTCTCAAAAGCCCGGTAAGCCAGCTCATTCCCCAGCGACAGGAGGAAATTGCATGAATGAAGAATTCAACCAATAAGTATGAAACACAGGAAAATCAAGTTACAAATAAAACGTCAGGCATAAACAAAAAGTATTCTCTGCGACCTAGTCACGAACAAATTCGAGCAGCGCAAGAGGCAACCCAGCAAGGGTACAACTGTTTGTGTTACACAACACTGTCCAACAGAAGAAATGGTCGATAGCTCGCTGGCCCTCTCCAGCTTCGCGGCATCCTCTGCGCAGCAGACATCGACAGCCACCGAGAACGCGCTTTGCTTTCATTGCAGTCAGCTTGAATGCGAAGCAAATGGTGTGTTTCTTCACGAACCAGAGTTGCCCAAGTACGAGTTGTACGTAACCGATCACTGTTCGAGACAACTACACCCACCAATTGAGAAACTGCATTCCATACCATCAGAAGAGGTTCTCCCGCATTTCGAAGTAATACGGAAGTCATGCTTAGAGAATGGCATAGTAGCAGTCGATAATTCGAGCTTCACATGACCATTTCGCTCAATGATTGGCCGGCTGTTACACCCGGAATGTTTTCTTGTTCTCGAACTCTGTTTTTTGGTTTTCGAACTCGAATTGGGTGCGAATTTTCAAGTACTCAGAACTCTATCCTATTTAGCCCTTTTTCAAAAACATCTGCAGTCCAGTACATATGAAAGTTTCAGAAACGCATGAAAGGTCCCCGGGGATCCTCGTCATCTTCAATCTCTGTTCAACAAATCATGCCTGCCAAATTGCAAACATCTAAACCTCATTCATCAAAATCTGCGCACTGGAAGAAACACAATTATGGTGGCATGGATCTGAGATTAAAATTAATACATTCAAAAGAGGTGCGTATTTGCGCTTACTGATGTTGATGACACTACATTATTAGAAATATGAACGCAGTGCAGTGCTCTACAGAATATACGAAACGCCAACATATGACCACATACACTACCAGCCTACAACAAGAGAACCTCACCACATGTTACTGTTTTGCAGCCAAATACCCCGGTAGAAGTATCTGGGACAAGGCTAACGTTGAGTGATCTAACGTCCCCTCCCCTTCCACGAGTGGCTAACAACTTCGATGCATAGCAAGTATCTCTTTTCACCGGTAGAATCTTAAGTTGTTTGGGATGTGAAAAGTACGATATTCGAGAACGCTGTCGAAGCATCGAAAAGGTACTACAAGTCACGTTGCCTTTACTCAGACTTGCTCCCCGTCCCCTTCCTGCGGTTATAGCAGAAGTCGAGGAGTTTCAGCAGAAATAATGCTGAATACAAACGATATCATATTCGATGGCATCATATACGTACTAAAGAGAGCTGCACAAAAGACGTTACTCAAGCTGTTTTTATTATGCTACAGAAGCAAACAGACGAAAGCTTGTCGCAAATGTACTGTGCAGTCATAGGAACTTGTAATTACGGAAGTGTGACTCGGATGCGTTCCTAGTGCATTGCTCTCCTTCTGGGAGACGATTAGGATGGGGTTATGGGATCACAAGATGAGGGAGGATATACGGTATAGTAAAATGTCTACTTCAACTTGCGAATAATCAGCAAATCACCTTACTAGGGTCCAAGGAGGTCACCCAATTCATTGCACAGATATTCTCACCATCCTCAGGTGTGGATGCTTCCCGCGAGGGGAGGAAACCTCCACAACAGAGGATTAGTGAGAATATCTGGGTAAGGGCTAGCCATACGAGAAACTGACTACGTAGCGCAGCAGAAGCTTTAGCAGAGTTGCACGAGACTTATAGGTTCCTGACTTTAGCAAAGGGCAACAGGAGAATCGAATATCGCAACCAGTACTATGATTATGGAGTTTAGAGAATTTAAACGAGATTGACTTTCTCAAATGCATGAAAAACGGCAAACACATCGACTCCCAATTGAGAACGAATATTACAAACGCAGATTCACGGTGCTCAAAGGAACTATTGTTGGATTGCAAAAAAGTCTCGACTTGTGTATAGAATCAGGTCAGGAATTAGAGAATCATACATTGCAAATAACCGAAAGATATCTTGAACATGTACAATTATATAGAACCATCTATCATAATAAGATGGGGCTTTTGGACAGGGTGTTCAGAAATTAAAGGTTCCAATCCAAAGCACAGACGACAACGAAGAGAGCAACAAAGTAGATTTCCATTCAGAGAAATTATAATATCTTATAAAACCCTATCCAGTAGCGAGTAGGCTGAAGACCTACTCGACCTTGACTGTTAAGTGGACTATGGCAAGTTCCTTAAAGATTAGGACAAGTTCCCTCAGTGTACGTGGGGTCAAACAAACATGAGACGTACTGGGGCGTAGAGCAAATAGGAGACGTTTGCATTTGCCAAATCTGCAGTGAAGCCACTTTAACAGGAGGGTAACGAGAAGAGTCATTACCTTTGTTGACAACATGAGTATGAAAACTCTTTCTTCATTCTATAGATCTCAATGAAAACATTGTAGTATTAGCTGTCCGCTGTTCAAGGATGAGGATTACGAGAATGAAAGGGGGACGTGCACTACGTGCGTCCGAGGGCGCGCGGCAAATTGCATGGCGAAGTTCGTGACGATTTGTACGACTCTGACGCCAATTTCCGGGGGACAAACTCGAAGTAGAATAGTATAGTAAGGTCAGATGATCCTTCTAATTTACTCTCCTTCAAATTTGGGCCTCAATGATGGGCGCAAAAGTCATTTCAAGCGTTACGTACTTCGCCGCGCAATTTGCCCACATCCTCGGACGCACGTAAGTCTCCATACCGGAACGAAAGATGTGGTATTGTTGTCTCGACGCATCTCACTCTACAAACCGATGCCATCACCGAAACATAATGTGCAACTTCTGTAGAAGCGCTCATCACAGCGCTTTGTGCAAATTACCAAAGAAAATCGAACGAAACAAGATCGAGTATCAGCAACCTTATTAACGGTTGGCTACTTCGAAAGAACAACTTGAAGCACCGTCTCCTTGGTCAACCCAGCCGGCAGTATCGCAAATGTAATTACATGAGAAGAATTAAAGAAGCTTCCCTTCTATCCTACTTTTTCGCACAGCTTTGTATACAGTGGCGCTCAAAAGCATTCAGCCAAATGCTTCTTCGGTCGTATTTTTCAGTCGTAACTCCTTTCCTATTAGATCTAATCACGCGAAATTCCAATGTGTGTAGCATGGGTGTAGTGTGAATATTTACCACTATTAACCTGCAGTCCGATCATGCAGATATCCTGAAGGGCTTGAACAAAAAATCAACTGGAAATACAAATGGTGGTCTTTATGGGAGTCCTTTCCTTTCTGCCATGTCTTAAGTGTACGAGCACTAATGTCGAACCCAGAAGAGAAGAAAAACGTACATAAGGTCCGAATAACTGCAGGCGTCACAAACTTGCTTTCAGCATAGTCTACAAACGCCTCCCCATTAGTATGTGGATATGGCTGCTTCGCAGTCAAGTAGTGTTGGACAGTGTAAAATGTGCTTTAGCTAAACCTATCAAAATTTTGATTTGATTTGCTCCACTGGGAAAAAAGTTACGAAAAGTTAAAGTTGGCCGAATATTCTTGAGAACTCTTTACAGTATTCTCCGTTTTTCCTCCTT
>UZAF01020410.1:0-18174 GCA_900617895.1 Haemonchus placei | reverse complement strand
AAAAAACACAATCAATAATAATTTTGTGGAAAAGCAAAGAGGTTTCAAGAGCTACGTTCACAGTATATCGTTCATTTGATTCAATAGCACAAAATGCTTCGACAACAAACGAAGGCGAGATACCTTTGATAACGCCAAGAAATCGAAAATCAAACGGACCGGGCACGTCATGCGATTTAGTGATGACCGTTGGACCAGCTCGTTTGCTGGCTGGATCCTACGTAACGTCAATCAAACACCAGGTGGCAGAGTGCTATATGGTTAGACTTCTCCATGAAAGCTCTGAGTGAAAGAAATGCTCTGCCCGTGTCCCTCTAGCGAGTATAATCCACAGGACTAGTTTGGCTCGCTACAGGGACGGATGGAGGCGTTAATGGCGCCCGCTATAATCGATTATCATTGGGTCGACACGGAAATACTATGCATAACCCAATTGTGCCAACCATATCGCGCTGGCAAAGCAAGAATACTAAGCGAAATGGCTGCTAGCTTCTTGGACTTCATAAGCAGATTCCCAAAGATTCTCGAATATTGGTGAGTCATAAGTTGCTTGTCCAAGGCCTGGCTGGTGTGAGCGGACAGCGCCGGTCGTCGACTGATATCCTGCAGATCTGCCACAAAAAGCCAAGCGAAAGATGATGAGCTATCGGTGTAAAAGCCGTAATCAACCAAGACACGGAATTGAAAAAGAAGGGCCAAACTAAAAAAGCTTCAAGAGGTCTTCAGTGCAGCTGCAGTCTTTGGGCTGCGTGATATCGTCGAATGCCGACTTTCGCATGCCATCTGCTTTTCCTGCCTACCGTTCCTAAGGAAAGGCAGGAAAATGAACGCAGTTATTGGATTGGAGTGCTCCGCAAGATAAGAGATATTACTCTTCGTTCTTCAGGATGAATGAGAAAACCTAACGAGAAGGACCTGCTGTTGGTCCCAAACTTTTACCTAAGAGAGGATTAGAGGGAGGTCTACCATTTTGCTATGGCGAGCATTCATTTTCCTGTAAGGCTCTTCTATTAAGTTGTTCGGAAAGGAATGCGCGTTTGAGTTCAAAAAAAAAAGTTTTATTATAAAAACGAAACTAAACAAGATCAATTCGAAAGATATTCTCCATTAATATCAATGACTTGTTGCCTACGTTTACGCAAAGATTGGACTCTTCTTCTGAAGAACTCGCCCGGCTGCGACTCAAAGTAGTTGGACACCCTGAGTTAGACTTTTTCGCGGTTTTTGAATTTCTCTCGGCCAAGGAGTGCTGCATTGATCGGATCAAATGGTAATCGGATGGTGCGAGATCTGGGCTGTATGGCGGATGAGGCAGTGCTTCCTAGCCCAAATCCTCGATTTTTTTCAAAGGTGGTTTTCGCATCATGTGGACGAGCGTTGTAAAGGAGGAATTTGTCGACGTCGTTTCGACAACTTGACGACTCAGTGCTTGATCCACGCGGTTCATCTGATCTTCTTAAATGTCCGCCGTAACCGTCTGACCCGAATTCAGGACTTCAATCTACACTCAACCTTTGGTTCCACCAAACACAGAGCACCACCTTTCTGCTGTGTATATCCGGTTTCGGAGTGGATTCTGGAGTGTTACCGGCGTCTAACCACTGTCTTTTTCGTGTTGTGTTGTCGAAAGAGATCCATTTTTCATCAGAAGTAACAATAGAGTTGAAAAAACCACTGCACAAATTTTTTTATTCCTGCCACTCGTTTTGCCTTGTAGGCGTCGCTCAGCTGGTGCGGCACCCATTTTTCGCACCTGTTCGTCTTCCCAATCGCCAGCAAATTTCTATGGATGGTAGAATTCGAGTAGCCAAAATGTACTACCAGTTCTCGGGTGGTTTGGTGTGGAGCCAATTTAATGATGGTCGTCAACACTTAGTTATCGACGAATTGAGGCCGACTTCCATGTTCTTCATCCACCAAGCTTTCATTACCGTATTTGAAACGCTGATGCCATTGTCGACACTAGCTTTCTGAAAGGGCTTCTTCACCGTATACTTCAGATATGGCGCGATGAGATTCAGGAGCCGATTTTCCTTACTTGATGTTGTACCACATGGAAGCCCATAAAAGTAATTTTTGGTCTAGCACCTATTAAACTTCTTTTTTAGAGAAACAATAGACATAGCCAAAAATATATCAAAAGATGCGCAATGGAAATCTCTTTCTGATAGACAAAACTGTTTTGGAAAATCTTCTATAGTAGTGGAGAAATGAATGGTCAGAGTCAACGCACATTCCTTTCCGAACAACCCAATAGCTGCCCCTCGCCCTCTCCAGGTATATCACCGATGACTTGTGGAGAGGCAGAAACAAAAATCAGGAGCAACTTTGCGCTTTCATAGAGGCATAGCTTAAATTTCATAAGCTCGACTCCGCAACATTCCGAAGTGAAAGTTCGAGATGAGTTTTCTTACTAAACTCATCGATGTAGCTTGCCATTTAACAGGCCTACAGAGCTAGAACAAACCAAAAGACTAGCAAAAAGACGAGCCAAACACATCAAGTTAGCTTTCTCTATGGATTTGACTGAAGTTGATCATCTCTTTTTTCAGAAGAAGTCAAATTTCCCTCGGTTTTCATAACCGTATGCTTTGCATGTGTGTTTCTCAAGACAACTAGCGTCACCGTATACCCATCTATGGTGATCGAGCGTTTTATCGCTTCGCATTACATTGATGATTATGAAGCAAAATCACGAGTGTGGGTGGCGATAATAGCAGTTTTGTCAACATGTGTTCTCTCCTCGTGCTACGCAATTCCACTAATCTTCGGTGAGTGAACTTCTCATTGGCTGAATATATCACCATGTACTATGCCATGGCGTTCACGTTCATTTGGATGAATGATTTCATTGAATTCCACCTTCTATCACAAAATTCTGAAGATGGTTGTAGCTAATGCATGGGTTCCTCGCTAAAAATAGGGTTACTGTATTTAAGCTCTTGCAGTCTTGCTGACGCTTTGGTGAACAGTGCTGGCTGAATGAGCGTCTCTTACTTACAGATCAGTCTTTCGCCGTTCCTAGAGAATGTGGTGGCAGCCATGCCGGTAAAGCGGTCTTGGTTAGCTCAGAGGATTTAGGACTACTGGGAAAATATTAGGAGACTTTTTCGGTTATCGGAGCTGTGTGCGGCTCGGCACGGCCGTTGTACAGGACGATTTTGATATTACCGTACCTCACAGTTTAACCCAAGGTCTTGATTCACCTCAAATTTTACAGCACTTCCTAATCTGTTCTTACTCCAGGAATTGTGGGTACTGACAAAGTGGCGCTGTTTACTATTGGAGTGTGTTTCGTGTTCTCGATTGTGTTCGTGTACTTGCACCATCACGATAGTATGCGATTCAACGAATTCATCATGAAAAAGCCTCTTGGTTATGAACTCAGTACAAGATTTCAACTTGTTGAGAATCTGCGAGTACTCAAGGTATTGGTTTGATTTGATTTTTCATTGAAGTTAGAAGATGCACTTTATGGCTGTGATCTCGAAGAACTTCAAAATCTCGTACAACTTCAACTCTACCTCACCTCAACATTTTTGATGTGGACTGTCATGAGATGTGTCTTTTTAGTTGTTTTCGAATTTCAATCTTCTGAAAGTAAATAATTATTTCCTTTCTCTATGAGTTGGAGGTCATCATAGAACGTTTCTCGGCAGAAACTTCAAACACCCGCTCTTTAAAGGCATAGTTTACGATAATTTTCTATTATTTGGATTATGATGAAAAATGAAAAAGAAGGTGGAGAATAGAGCGATGTAGGCGAAGAATGTACCAAATCGGTATTCCAAGGTGATAGAAGGCTTCTAAAATGTCGTTAAAAAAGAGGCTGGACGAGACTAAGGCCAGAAAAATGAAGTATGAGGGTAGTTGGACGGAGAATGTGTTTCATTGCATACCTGTGGGCAATGATGATAGGGAGCCAAAAAGACAAAATTCCTTTAAAAAAATCCTCCTTCATCTCATAAGCATAAGTTAACAAAAACTATTACCAGCAAAAGTAATCCATCTTTTTCATTCTTTCATGGTAGAAAACAAGATGAAAGACCGCAGTAGCAAAAAGAATAGCAAAGAATAACACAATAACAGTAAAACAAATGCGCGAATAGCGCAACCTGCAAGGCTTCGACACTCGTCCAACATAACATCGGTCGATGGGAGTGCATCGGACCTCTCCGGTAATGGGGCTTCTATTATGCCCTAGCTTCTGAGTTTCTGCTTCCGACGGCTTACTTTCTGTTACCTTCAGGCCGCTGGGTAATCCTGAGAGGAAATCTGAAATTCTTTTTCATTTGAGCTGAGCTTTAACGTTTACTGGCTAAGACACTCTTCCTGGTCTAACCTCTTTTCATTCTATTGTTTGCAACGTGGGTACAATTCCTTTCTCTTAAATCCATACTGCCCTTACTCTTCCTTCGATTCTCTTCAAAGTAACGTTGAATGGAGAAGTAAATGTTAGCAGAACCAGTCTGAATATAGATTAGGCTCATAAAGATTTAATGCAACAAGCTCATTCTTACTTTAAATGATCGCTCTTTGACCTAGGCTCTCAATATGTTCATTACAGATGATAAAAAATGCATCACTTGCTTTCACGATTTGGGTACCGATTCCGTGTACTATGTTAGTTCTAGTACACCATTATTTTCTACCGGATACCCTCTCAGGTCAAATCGTCTACGCATTATTTGAACTGTCATTTTCACTGTAAGTTTGTGTTTACAAAGTTTACTTACCGACAACTTGGCTTATAGTCTTCTTTTGGTATAATATTTGGACGCGTAATGAGCGCCACTTTTAACGTCACTTTTCGCTTTCAGCTTTTAGACAGCTGTCGAGTACGGTATTTGATGGTTGATTGGAGAAGCTACTCTGAGAAACCATGGGCGGAAAGGAGAAACCTGAGACCAAATCAAGCGCCACTACATCGTGGGAGGTCACATACTGATCCAGTACTATCGCCCAAAGCAGCCTCGTCATCCATTTTCTGTAGAGTGGATGAAAAAGAGGGGGATGAAAGCACTGACAAGCTGGATAGCCAAAGTCAATCAACTTGGCTAAATACATACCCATTCAAACATCACAACGACATGGTCGGGATGGGAGTCGACTTCACGTGGACGACTGCCAAAAAAACGATTCGCTCAACTTCAAGATTCAATCTCCATTCTCTGTGAGACACAATTTATCAACCGTCGATACGCATGTCAAAATACAAGCACTCTGGGTTTTCTCCTCGCTGGGATTTCATTGGATATGACTGTGGCATCCTACCGTGTACGCGTGATCAAGCCTAATGCGTTGCTCATTGAATTGATTGATCATCAGTTTAGAATACAATTTCTTACGCGTCCTATTCATAACAAATGACGAAAGAATGAAAGTTTGGGAGCCCGAGAAAGGATTGTCATCGGGAGTTCAGCGGATAAATCCAAGAACGAAGGGCGAGCCATCAAACCTCATGTGGACAGGAACGTGCTCGCCGCACCCTGCCGAACAGTAAAAGGGGGAAGGCTCGGATCTTTGGTGGAAGGTGATGATAATAGCAGCTAATTACCTCCGTTTGATGTGAGATTTCGGGTAGAATAATCGCGACCCGTCGGAGCTATGTAGCATTTCAATAGAGAGAGCTTCCGTTGCAGTCATTGACAACAATAGTACCTCTTAGACCTTTGTTGCAGGTAGCGATCTGTCGTTTGAGTGCTTGGTATTAACGAAAAACATTCAGCTAATAGTCAAGATATCAGGTGGAATAAGGTTATCTGTCCCAAAAAGGTGATTCAGACCTGGCTCTGGATACACCCTTCGCACTTGTGGAATATCCGAGAAAAGGATCGATCATAACGACGGAATGAAGCTTGAAGAGCTGGAGATTTGCGTCTTTTCATAAGATCATCCAAGTAAAAGATGTCTGTATTCACAAACAAACGAGAATATGTTATCGATCTTGTACCTTGGAGAAAACTGACTCTAATAGGCGAAATTCGCTTGCACACGATCAGATTGCTTTTGTCAGTGTTGCATTCGGCGAAATGGTGCAAGCGTCCTATTCTATGTCTGAAAAAGCTCATCGCCAAGGTTGAGTTCTTCCTTGTACACTTTTGTAAGTGCGTCTTCGATTGTAAAATGGTGCTTGTAGATGGTATTAATAAAAAGTCACTGATCTTACATCAAATCGGATGATTTCATTCGGGAAGTTTTTCATTCATGCTGACTTTGGTGTCAACATTTCTTTTTGTCATGAACGCTTGTAAAACTTGGCCGTGTAAGTCTACGGGTGCCTCTATACTCTAGAATACCCTTGAAGAGATATAGACTTGAAAGATCAGAATCAAAGTACGAACGTGGAAAAGCTGTTTCCATAGGTGTATACACCATTATTCAGTCACCATCTTGCAGTTGAATTTAGAAATATGTGCTGCTTAATCCAAGCAGAACAGCAAACATAATCTGTTACTGTGTAAATTCCCATAATTACTGCTAACACGATTTTCAGCTGGGCCCCCCTTTTTGTGAATGTTGTTTGTTATGGTCCTCTTGACCGCGGATGTACCGAATTTCAGTAATTTTCTTCAGATTCATAGCAGCGCTATATATAATTTCTACTGTGGCGCTCATTGCGCGCTCAAACGTGACTCCGCTATCAAACTGGGCCCGATTCAATGTCCGAGGCAAGGTCAACGATGAAAATCGAGCATTTCGACGGAGTGCCACAGAAAGATACTTCCAGCAGTTGACTTCAGCATGGGCATGACACTATTTTCCGATATATTGTAGTGAATGATAATTATTATGTGTTATTTGTACAGTGTGTGTGAAAATAAACAATAAGTGTGTGTTAAAGCTCAATAATTCTGCGGTATGCACCAGATCGCAGTGCTGGGGAGACCCTCTTGGGTGCAAGTTTGGAACCAGCCAAATTTCAATTTCTTTCTTCCTGGCGTGAAAGATCATACCGAAACGGGAAGGCGAGAAGACACGCGCGGAAGCCAAACTACCTTCGCCCCTTCTCAAGCTGCCAAGCATTTCACCACAAAGCTATTACAGAGACATGCATCGATGAGAAGCAGCAGGAAGAGTTCAAAAGATTAGCGCATCATCATTTTCAACATGTTACACAGTGCTTCGGTTTGCTTCTTTTATCGCAGCTAGACAAAGGAAGGAGGGGTACACCTTTACAATACACAGCTAAGAAGAAGTCGCCTAATCATCTACCATTTCATAATATCAATTCAACACAGTCATGAGCAGTTCCGGCGGATCGGGCCTTCTTGGCTAGCACACGAAGAGATGAAATAGAAAGATGGTTGATCAGGAATGTCCTGAATTGGAGGGCTGCATGGTCGTACGGATGTAGGAGGAGTAGATGACGTGGTACCCATTCATATTGTGCGTTTGATATGTCAAAGAGTGGCGCATCTCAATAATGGTATCCGAAAGGTTATTCTCATTGCGGTGAGCCTCAAGATAGACTCGACCCATGTTGTCCCTGCATATGCACGCATCTTTTTGGCGCAGCATCACTTTTCCTACTCAAACTGTGACCAACTTATTAACCTTAAACCTAAACGCCCCTTCTTTGTGCGTACCACCTTATGACAACATTTTCGAGGAAAATTCCATTTGCCCTTTCTTCATGCAATAGATGACTGCAGAGTATTTTGGTTTTGATATTACATTTATTAGGATTTGTAAATAAAAAGTGAAGAGTGGAGAAGGTCTCGTATAGTAGAGTTATGTAACCATTTTCAAGTGGACATTTGACATAATGAGTCCGTGTTGCAAGTGTAGCCCGTTGGACATGCTGTACAAGGGCTTCCACGTTCGTAGATCTGAGAGCCAACTTGGTTTCCTCTGGAAAAGCAAGCCAAGATTAGGGGTTTAGATAAATGCGAGAACACCATTGCGATGATTAACTTACTTTACCAAGTGTCTCAAAAAATCCAAATTTCATCTAATAGTTGGTGGAGGTAAAACCAAAAGTTTTATAAAAAACCAACCCCGGATTATATAGGCACACAACAGACCAGTGATATGGACATTCTCTAGCCACACAGGCCATTTTCTGTGTGGTCGCCCATGCCATCTGCAAAATTAACTCCTTTCTCAACTAGCTACTTTGGTAAGCATTAGATGTGTATTGAATTTTGGCCAAGTAACACAGAAGATTTGGTAGCGATCGGCTTTACCTTGGTGAATGTGCTGATTGGGCGACCAGCGTTGCCCTCTTTGAAAGTGACTTCTTGACCAATGCCACCGTCTTTTCTCACTCGGCTCCACCAATGTTTAACAGCCTAAGCACATATCTTACATGGCTGTGGCAGTTTTCATAAATTGTTGAATTCAACTAACGAATCTGATCGCCTGTCTACGATCTCCAGCTCGGTCTTTGGTAAAGAACAAGTGATTCTTCTTCACGCCTAAGAGAGGGCTTCCTCCCAATGAATCCTTGCACTTGACAAAATAAGTTCCATTACTTTCCAAATCGCAATCGTATTCCTATAAATACAATTTTCAGATAGAGGTTGGAGAGTGGTACCAGACAAGATGGATCTGGAGGTGATCATGGTTTGAAAGTTGCTTCATTGTCTATCCCCAGACAAGAAAACTCAGTTGAAGAACTCCAGTGAGGGCAAAGATGAGAGCGAGAACCGTACTTGGTGTGATGACACAAGTCTACACTAATACGCTAAGCACAAATTCTGAATGATTAAAAAATAAATGAAAATACCAATTTAATCATGTTGGATGCAGGCGGAAGATCTCTCCCTCTTTTATTTTTGACATATCCTTTCGCCAGTTGGGATCTGAAATGATAACTGATGGGTGGGCAGTTCTATTGAAGGCTAAGGAGAAGCTCATTCACCTGCGGTAATTGTGCACATCTAAAGCAACCCCTCTCGATAGGCCATCCATGTAAGGAGTATCTGGGCACGTTATGGGGGTTGCTAAACGAGACAAGTACCACTTATTCTTAGTAATTGAACGTTTTTACTCAATTGGCCATCCAGATATGGTAAATGCTTTACTGCAAGTCATCAAGGTGCAACCGGTAGCCCCTTTAACTCTGGGCGTTGGCTTATAGATCTACTTTTTTTGATGCCTTGTGCTTTTGAAATTCCACTGTACAAGCCTACTATATAGGTTCTCCACCGAAGCTGCCATGTCTGAATTGGTTGTAGGTTCCGCTTTTGTGAATGACACCTTAAAAAAACAGTTTTAGTTGGTAAATAGAGGAACCGACTTAGTAAAGACTTACTGTCGTATCGATAAATAATAAAAGGAGGATTCTAAGCAACATATCCGAGGGGCTGGTGTTGACACGAAGGCGACGTGAGGGCTTAAATACGCTTGAAAGTGATATTATTCATAACGTTTCATGCCGAAAAAGAGGTAAGTTCGTGTTTGTGATCGTTGTATTCTTTTGCCATACAAGGTTTTTAGATGAACCATTCATTAATTCAACCGCTTAATGTTTCGACACAATCGTGTTCTTCGGAGTTCTTAACACAAGTCGAGAATGCCTTGATTGATTGGCTTGATTGTAAGACATCAGGCAAACAAGCGTGCGATCAGCTCCAAAAAACGTGACGACGTGTTTGGAAACCATAGTCTGACAAAGACTCGCCAAGGTTCCCAAGGTTTCTTGAATAAAATACGCCGATGGTGACTGCCAATAACGCATAAGACTTCCTGCTATTTCTCTTATACGTATATTTACCCTTTGGCTGCTTTCATAGTCCGCTGGCGAGCTGGCGTGCCGGATCGAGGAGGAAATGTAGAGCGGTAGAGGCTTCGTCTGCAGCACATAGTTTTTTTTTTCTGAAGTAGAGCTAAGGAATGCTATGGAGATTTGGCGCATTTCTCAGTGATGTCAAATGGGTTGTCCCTGGTTGTGTGTGTTTTGTTTCGTTTTTCATTTCAGTGGAAACTCATAGGGTGTAATTTCTTCATCTCGCTCTCCGCGCATCGTATTCTGTGCTTCCGTTCTGCTTAATAAGGACATTAGTGTGACCCACGCAGTGGTGGCTAAGCAACCATGGATGGCAAGGTGAGGTATGAGAATTCGCCACAATCTCTACGTCACGGCTATGGTCATCACTTGCCGTTACATCCCTTCGTCTGAACCGGAGGGATGCCAGAACCTATCCTAAATTCCACGTTCAATTTGCCCCACGCTGCTAATGTTTTTTAGTCGTCTCACAGCTCCCATCTGCTATTATCGCATTCGCTCCGCCTTCCCGCTAATCGCTAGAGCCTCATTTTCGTTGCCTGCATTGCCTTTCAATTTGTTGTGGCTATTTTTGCTCATTTTTCTGTTTTTCTTTTTTGGTTTCGTGTTTGTTAAACTAAGTGTTCAACTTTGACCTACTGAAGGGTTCGTTCTGACGTTCATTGCTGAAAGTAGGAATAACTACGTAGAAGTACGCCTCATGCTATAATCACTGCTTCATCGATACGCGGCGTGTGCGGCGAGCGATGTTCGGAGAGAAGTACCTACACCCCAGCGAAAGTAGGTCTTGAGACTGTATCCCAATAGCTGGGACTTCGTCCCAGTTGCACTGCCTTAGCCGTTTTTTCTTCTGTTTTCATTGTTCGTATCACAATTAGTTATATTCTGTTTTTCATGATGCTTAGTTGCTACGGCTTGGTTTTCGCTGCCGTAGCCTTACCACGAGAAATCTCAGCAATGCCACGGCCGTGCCCGAGCAAATTTCGAAACCAGCGTTTACGCATTTCGAATAACTGTATTAGCTTATCGATGGTGTTGGTGATGGTGTTTGTGATGGTATGATCATATTGATCATGAACGACATCAGCTTTATCTGTATGACTGCGCAGCTTTATCTGTATGACTGCGTTTTCAACGACATCGCAGCTCGGATGGTCAAGTAAGATTTTCTCTTTGCCACTGTTCAAATAGAAGTTGCATGCATTGCCGCGCGTATACGAAGCGTTGCTATCTGTTTCTCATTTCGTTTTTACAGTTTCTATTTATATTTTCGTACCTGCCTAGTTGCGCAGTTGCGCCACCCTTTATCTCGTTACTGCTTCCTCTTTACGCTAGCCGCGTAAGTGATGAGCCTTTCCGAAGGGGAGTTTCAACTCTGTTATTTTATGTAGATTCCCTTCAATAATAGCCAATTCAAGAATGCGCCGTCATCGCTCATCAAATAAAATTGGTTTGCATGCGCGCAAGTTGTAATTCCAACCATATCATATCGAAAACGTAGTCAATATAGTTTGGCACCGTATTCAATAAGTCATTTTATATTTGATCACAGTGCTGACACTGCTGACACTTCAAATGCACCAAAATGTCACTGTGTACGTAACGATTAACACTCTTTTACTTTCTTCATGAGTGGTTAGTTAGCGAAAAGCAACAGTGATGTGGCACGTATGGCACGCGCAGTGGACGAACCGGGAAGGTTCCGCAGGCGGCAAGGAGTGAGAGAAAGCCTTGTAACTATGCTTATCTACGGGCTATGTCATCAATTCACTTCGCATCACTTCGCCTCTCCACCGTCGCTGGGATCTTCTTCCTGTTTGTCAAAGCAAACCATAGATGCGGCAGGAGTTTGGCAGGACGGTCCAAACTTTATTGGCTCAATGGAAGTGGGTTTTTCAAATGAAATTCACAACGGCGTCGTATTCTACGTGGTTACTCAATGATCATCCTAGCAGCTTCGTTACTGAATACTATACGAGCCTAGAAAAGGCACAAATTCGTTTCAAATCCTTCCTGTTAGAGCACGTACTTGGGATAAATTCCCTCCAAACAAGTTCTGAGTTCCAAAAAGCAAAAAGTTGCACTGAGAGCTTGGTTTGAACGTCACTTCCTAGATTTCGTTACAAATAAGAAGCAGAACTTCGAATAAACTTCCTCTAGAGTCAAGACTTCCAGGTACTGTGGAGGGAATGCACTGGTCAAGTGAGATAGTTGTCCCGAAAACAAGCAGGTGCCATGTAATTGTAGTGAGTGCATCATTATGCAAATTCATTGCTGGTACGACAGAAGAGTGCTCGTGCATAGATCTCTAACGCCTCACTTCCAAGTCTGACAAACAAGACGATGGCAGAACACACATTTGCTATGAACACAGTATAAGGCTGTTGAGCTCAATGATCCCGATTGATACAATTCATGGTAGTCCCTAGAGGGACAGGCGTTGAATTTAAAATCGCATAACTTTCGTGATAGCGTAGACCGAGCTCCAGCCATTGGTACTGCAGTATCCAGTAGTTAGCGTCGAGGCGCACCGTGAAGAGGAGCATGTAGAGAACCAAAGCAGGCTTTTTGCGTCACCCATGCCTCCATCTCTTTGATGAGGTGAACAGCAATAAATGCGCTACTCCGCCTCCGAAATTCGTTGTAGACAGGCTTCAAGTATTGTATTTGTAAGTTTATTCCAACTTGAGAATCAATATTTAATCATAAATCAAATATATAACATGTACAATGTTCTCACGTTATTACGACCAATCCGATACGTATTTTGAGCATTCAAAGTATCAATCAATAATAAGGTGCCTAAAATCAATAATTCGGGAAGACTTTTCATGTGAGGAACTATGATATTTTGTCTTCTTAGGGGTCATGTCGGACTACTGAGAAACCATCGATACAATCGATGACGAGGCAACATGAACTAGAGGGATCTGAGAGAAATTCGATGAAATATTGGGCAGAAGGGAAGATAACGATGTGGCAACCTACGCGGCTCTACGAACGAGGAGATTACTGCACGGAGGCGTTTACACTTTGAAATTAAATTTGATTTATAGTGTTGTTATTGTTTATTGACTAATGATGACTGAAGGTCTTCATCATCGGATGCACTTCGTTGGAACGTTGGAGTACCAAATAGCTGAAATAATTTTTAAATTTAGGTGATCTTGTAATTCCAAATTTCGAGCTGCTCCGTATCTATACACAGGATAAAGAACAGAATTTTTACGTTGTTCAATAATGTTTCGGGATGCGCCGTGTATTCGACTTCTATTCAAAACTGTTTAGAATCATATTGAGTGCGTATTTGGTCTATACACTGCCTTGCAGTGGCCAGCAAATACGCCAATAAGCGATTTCCTGCTTCCATACGATTCTGATACTGGGTCAGCGATTCTGGAGAGACGAAAGATTCGGTTTGCCTGGGCGGGTATCAGTTCGAAATTAGATCCTCCTCCCATCCTCCTCCCCTCCGTGCAAAACTGTGACCGTACACCGCTAAACATCAGGGAATTCGAACTCATTCTCACTGTATGCTCAATTACCCGAGGGATCCAGTGCAGTTCATAGGTAGCGCGTGAAAAATCGCATGCCACTGAATCGAAGCGTCAGCGGGGTTGCTTTGTAACACAACCTTACTATACTCTATCGCGCCCAACTCCTTCCATGATCAAGCTTTGCTGCCAATAGCTGTACATCTTAGGTTGAACAGTCATAAATGAGAGGCTCTCATCCTTGGGATGGGCAAAAATTCTAGATTTATGACACATCCATGACAGATTGAAACAATATTCAAAGTAACCTACTCTGTTACTTGATCCACTCGACCTCCTTGCCTCCTGGAACGTTGACGAGTCACCTCCGTCTTCGTAGAGCGTTGGGGAGACACCAACGGCTAGTTCACGGGTCTGAAAAAGTTTGCTGAAAGTATGTTGCGTTCCCTACACTCAAGCAGGAATGCCCATTACTTGAGATAAGAGAGAAGTATTGAGTCATTCAATGTGTCAGCTACAGTAATTGATCCTTTTATCCATTTCCTTACCTTTGATTCCACTGGAGTATTGAAAGACAACTGAGAGACACCGAGTGCAATGGCTTTCGGCTGCTTTACAAGAACACCGTGGATCACGGGATGACTTGAGACTCTGAAAACAGAAAACTAACCGACCGAAAGTTCAAATGAACGTCAGTTCGAAATTGTAAATCTTCGAATATGTCATGCACAGGAAGGACTCCTGTTACGCAAGGGAAGGGGGATAGTCTCTCGACTTTTATCGATTTCGTCTCTAGGACGTCTGTTACTGGACTATCTTCATTTGGAATCTCAGCGGTGTTCGGATGGTATGGGACGAATCCATTGACTGCAGTAAACAGATGATGTATAACTCAATGTCTTCCCATCAGAAACGAGTCTGATACCAATCAACAGACGCCGGAAGGAGGTTAGGCTGGGTTGATATGTGTGGATGTCGACTCGGACTCGATCTTCTAATCATACTCGCGAGCGTGCCGTTATACCACCTTTGTCCCCTCCCTCCTGCCCCGAAACGAACTTATCCTTTATCCTACGTAGTTCTCATGCTACTATACTTCTTAGAATTGTCTCACTTGAAACACCTTGTATGACCAAATATTTTTTCGTCTAAGCAATCAGATAAACCTGGTTTTTTGGCAAGAAAAACGTAAACCCGAAAACCGAACAACAAAAAAGTCATGGAACTCTGCACCAAACGAACCAGTTGTTGTTATTGTGCATAAAATCATTATTTGTGAGTACGTGAGCGAACACATCCTGATATTTTATTATTTTTTACAACTCAAAACATTTAAAAACGAAAACACAGCTCTAGATAGATCTTAGACAGAAAACAAAACCAGTTCATAATAGTTCTCTATTTCTCAAATCAAAACAACTCCGATTCCTATGATCACAGCAGCACTCAGTGATGGTATACCTAGCCTTATTCTACGCAATACTCATTCCAAAAGTCTTTTTCTTGTGTAATAAACAAAGATAAATAGGTCAACTCGTAAATCAAGCTCTGTGATCCAGAATGTTATCACCTGTTGTTTGTAGTCCTTTTCGCATTTCTATGTCCACGGAATGCATTTCGTCGTGAAGTGTTGGCCTGATGGGGATCCCTTGATCGTTGTCTGAAGAAAGTGATTTTAGTTGAATTTTCAAAAGTGAAGCCGATAGACATCGCTAGTGAANTCATAATAGTTCTCTATTTCTCAAATCAAAACAACTCCGATTCCTATGATCACAGTAGCACTCTGGTATACCTAGCCTTATTCTACGCAACACTCATTTCAAGAAAGTCGTTTTTCTTGTGTAATAAACAAAGATAAATAGGTCAACTCGTAAATCAAGCTTTGTGATCCAGAATGTTATCACCTGTTGTTTGTAGTCCTTTTCGCATTTCTATGTCCACGGAACGCATTTCGTCGTGATGTGTTGGCCTGATGGGGATCCCTTGATCGTTGTCTGAAGAAAGTGATTTTTGTTGAATTTTCAAAAGTGAAGCCGATAGACATCGCTAGTGAAGTACAGCAAAGAATTCCGACCTAAGCGAAAGATTTCGTGTTCGGTTTTGTCGTCGACGAGGTCGTTGGCAAGTCACACAGAAGATTCGTACCGGTTCACTCGCAACGACATTGTTTCTGTAAAGCTTAGAGAATGGAAAACATCGAGGCCACTGTTTCCATTGTTTATTTGTTTATTTATCGTATTTTTTTATTTTTATGGCTCGATCAAAATTGACGGAATCCCATCCGAGCCGCTATAGATCAACCGAAACCGCTCGAAATGCAGATTTCGGTGTTCTCTTGTGGTGCCTTGTTCAATTTATATGACTTTGATGAGGTTTTGCAAATAAAACGCTTACTCCAGGACCAAATCATAGGTAAAAGGTAACCTCTTGTACTGGTAACCAGCAAACTAACCTATAATGCAAGCTGGGCCAGGCAGGGCATTGACCATTTCGAATGGCGAAGGCTGTTGATGGATTAAATTCACAGTGTCCATTGCTTGGGTTATAGTGAGCAATCTGAAGCAAGAACATATTACCATAGGAATGACTTTGAAGGACATTTTCATTTCTAACTGATGTTTAAATAATCGACGATATTCCACTTTTCAATATGTAAGTGGTTACATAGTCATCTAGTAGTATGATTGGGATTGAGGCGACCTTCACCAGCACCACTTACCACCCCTGGAATAAAAATAGTCATCCGTCCTATGGGAGCTGACTGCATTCCCCAGTGTGTGACGGCGCTATCGCGTGGCATATTGCTAATGAATCACATTGAGTAGTCGGCACTGCACCCGAGTTCAGCAAACAATGAGAAAGACGTAGCAAACTGGGCCTTGAAGGTAACCCTTTCATGAGTAAGACCTCATCAGGGTGGCACGGTTCATGAAATTACAGTAGTGTGACATGTGACGCCTCGGAATTTACGCTGAAACTACCCAACAATTTAAAATGCAAATAGTTTAGTGTTCCGAGTGGTCTCGGGCAGAAGAAGTATATTCCCAAGAATACAGTTATACAACTGAATACTGGTACGTTCGTGTACCCTGGTCAGTGGTGTCGCACAAGCCAAGTACCTAGATGGAGACGTTGCAGAGTAAGACAAGGTTAGCTAGGTATCGTAGATGAGTACATGCAGGAAATTCCGAAGAAAATATGAACAAACTCACCGCACAGTTGAATTCGTGACAAGTTCTGGCGCACTGGTCGACGGTGACGGCGATGGCAAAGTGTGTGAATGAAAGTCGAGTGGGTCCACTGATTGGTGTCGAAATGTAGAAGATCGACATTGGGCATACTAAAGGGACACACATTCTTACAAAATCGAATGAAAAAGCTAATCAGGCCAGAAGGGTGAGGTATAAAACATTGACACGCATTCAGAAACGTAGCCTATCCTCCGAGTTTCACTCAGTTTCCAATTCCGTAAATAATTGACAGAACTCGGAAAAGTGAATTTAGATGAGCTAGCGGTCATGAAATCCCAGCCATAGGGAAATCTGATTAATTCCAGTAATCCGGATCTTCAGAGGGCAACAGTTTTCCGTAAGAACTACCTTTCAAAAGATTCTTTACAAGCTTCCCGGATCTTCAGAGGGCAATATCTAGAGGATTAAAAGCCCGAGGGCAACTAGCATTGATTTGGAAGCCCAAATGTGATCCAATCCCTAAAGGATAAAGGATAAAGTTATTGGCGTTAATCAATCCCGTCTTAGGGATGCGTCCCCGCACTCGACTTCCATTCATGATCGTAGTGGCGTAATGAGTGTGTATGTGACCTATAAAATGGCCAGCCGATGTACAAGTCAGTGCTTTTATCCCCCAAGACGAGTCTGGTACCAATTAACCGACCCCGTAGGGATGGAAGGCTTGGTTGTTCTAGGCGGATATCGATCTGGGATTCGAACCCCTGACGTACGTGTGAGATAGTGCGCCACTCGCCACTACACCACCTCCACCCAAATCAATCCTTGGACCGGAAAAATTTAAATGCTAAAACGAAGTTCAAGAAGGACCTAATTTTGTGACACATTTTTGGTTGGTTGTAACTACGCAGTGAACATACCTCCTGTTCGTAGATTTTGTTGGCCTGCGAACGGCAACTGAGGAGCAGGTGTAGTTGGCGGCGGAGTTTGGAATTGTTGTGGAGGAGGTTGTTGTGGTCGCTGGAACTGTGTTTGGGGTGCAAATGGCTGTCGAGACTGGAAAGGCTGCTGAACATGTGGTGGTGATGGAGGTGGTTGGGGTGGTGTTTGTAATGATTGCTGAACATTGAAATTTTGTTGCTGTGGCTGCGGTTGTGGTTGGAATGGTGCAGGCGTTGGAGGTCGAACAGGTGGACGCCTGGAAAGAGACAACTGCCATCGCGAAGTACTGTGGTACTGAGCAAAAGTTTTTTCCTTATAGTAAAATGGATACAGTACCTGGTCCTTGGTCGGAGAGGTTGAGGCTGTTGAGGTAATTGTGGTTGAGGTTGAACTTGGGGTTGGACGGGTGCAGGCTGTCTAAAAATACTTAACAAAATATTAGGACACACTGCTGAGCAGAAAATATGACAGTAAATAATAATATTTACTACCACACCCTCAACCGATATATGTGGAAATTCCGGTTTCATTGCTCCTATTACATGGCAGTTAATTGCAAGTACTACTCGTTTCGTCATCGCCGTAGAGGTGTGGTTTTAGTGATGAGCGGGGTTACTCGTGGGATCATACCCTATCATCTTTGTTCATCAACTGGGAACGCGAAGTTCGATCAGATCTGGTACTGGAGGAAATAGATAGATAGTTCGATAGAGAAAGGGAGAGGAAGATGTGGGGAGATAGAAGGAAAGAAAGAAAGAAAGAAAGAAAGAAAGAAAGAAAGAAAGAAAGAAAGAAAGAAAGAAAGAAAGAAAGAAAG
>UZAF01020409.1:0-12621 GCA_900617895.1 Haemonchus placei | reverse complement strand
TGTGTGTGTGTGTGTGTGTTGTGTGTGTGTTGTGTGTTTGTGTGTGTCGGTGTGTGCGTGCTTGTGTTTGTGTGTGTTGGTGTGTGTGTTTGACCGGAAATTCATAACTCTCATCCCCGTGGACCTAGGGAGTTCAAATTTGATAAGAGTGTGGGAGACAGGATGGGACTACTTATGGCACGTAGCATGGCCATGGACTTAGCCCGAGGGGCTTGCGCATGGTAAAGTTTGAGCGGAAGTTTGCAACTTCTGTTTCCGTGGCCTGTGCAGTGAATTTGGTAGGATTACAGCTTTTCCTATTAACATTGGAAGCTCGACATTTCAATAATGATGCAGAATATGCCGAGATCGTAGCTAGTTGGTGACAGAGACCGATTATAACTGTTTAGAGGAGATAAGGAGTCTGAAAAAGCAAGAGCCACCTACCAATCAAAATCTTAACGCATTCGGTATTTACGATGTTGCATTGAATGTTCAGTATGTTTCATTTTATAAGACGGGACGGTAGAGTAGGGTGACAAAAGTGAGTGGTAAAAACAGTCATAGGGACCAATTAGTGGCACTACCATAAGCAGATGAGAATTTTGTTCATTTCTTGCTATTAGATTATAACCGCTGCCTACCAAGGTTTGTGACCCAGTGAAGAATCTTCATTTTTCGATATCAATTACGACAATTTTTAACCGCCTGCCAGTTATCTGGTACTCTTAAAGGCATAGTTCACGATAATTTTGAGGTATCCGGTTTTGACGAAAAATGTTAGGTACGGCCTACAGTAGTACAATGGAAAAGTAGAAAACGTGAAAAACGATGAATAAAAAGAAATACAAAGCTTAAAAAAGAAGAGAAAAAGGGGTAGGACGAGTTACATGGCAAAAAAACAGCGATTAAGCTAATTTTTGGGCGGGTAGACGAATGCGACGTAATGTCTGCAATTGCACACAACACGCTCAAACAGCTGATTTTGGCTTCTTCTTCTTAGTATTATTTATTCTACTGCTGATATAAAGCTAGATTATTGTGCCTGATCCTTTTGATGACGGTTGAGAATAATTATTTAGGACAGAATGGAGCAGAATATCAGTCGAATGGTAGGAATACAGCCGAATACTATTACTAGTAGGAGGTGGTCGATTAGCTTACTGACTTTTCACTAATGTTGCTCCAATGCGAAAGTGGTGAACGGCAATTAGATTTCGTAGTCAGCCTAGCGATGGGCGGAGGCTTACCGTGCTCCACTCTCAGGCCCCCTATTGTGCCCTATCCAGAACGTTTTTCGACTTTATTCCGGCACACATGGTATCAGAGGAGCCCCCGAATTCTTACCATGTGTAAATTTCCGAAACCATTTCTATCGTAAACTGTGCCTTTAACTAATGACATCTCTTTAAAGAAAATGGTTCATTGATAACATCTTATAATGGTGTTATCATCACACGAAACATTTGGGAGTACCACCCGAGGCTTCGTGGCCCGACAAATGAATCTTTATCGGGCCTTCATTTTTAAGAAAGTGTGCGAAAGATTGAAGATACAGATTGCAGTGTTCGCTCTAATACCCACTTACAAACAGCTGGTCGAAGAGAAATGAGACGATGTGTTCTGCTATTCCTTTGATCTCTGATATTCTTTCTTCTGCTGCGATTCCTTATTTCAAACCACAAGGCGCTAAACAAATTTGCTATTTTTGCTGTTAATAAGCTTTTTCTGTCAACTTATGCTTATAAGTGAATGTATTTTGCCTACCGTAGTCAGCTATTCGCACCAGAACCCACACGAACGCAATGACACATCGTAAAGGCCGTCCAAAGCCCCACTCTTCATTTCAAGTCTCATTCTCGTCCAGCCCCCTTTTAAACGACTTTTCGAAGCCTTTTTTCCCAATGGAGAACACGATTCACGCAGTTTCTTCGCCTTCATCGCACTATTTTCCATCTTATCTTCCATTCTTCATCATAATCTGGGTGACCCAAAATTATCCTGAACTGTGCCTCTAACAGAGTCGTGGTCAAGAAGAGGCAGTGAAGTTCTCGATGATCGGGTCTTGGCATGAAGAGGTAATCGGCTTGGATGATCACTGGCATGCCATAGTAGCGATTTACAGCTCGATTTAGGACAGGACGCACCCCGCTTGGAAGCGTGGGGACAAAAGATGAGGTCGGTCCGGAAGTCAAGGATAGCAGTTGAGCAAACGTAGTTGAGCTATCCTTATAGTGGTTGCCAAGTTTTCAGAAGATGAGTTTCGCGGAATGTTCTTGGAATGCGATGACCTCGTGCATTCGGGTGAACTCTAAAAAGGGAGAGGGTTTCTCGAAGGTGGTGTGCTCACCAAGCGTCCCAGAACAATAAACGCACAGAAAATCCGCCTAAGCATCAGTTGTGGGGTACTGGTCAATAAACGTGCAGCGGTAAAAGATCTTTTACCTTTTCTTCTGTTAGTTCCGGCTAGTTCTGTCGGGGAGAGGGGGAGGGGAATATGCCTAACGGTTGCTAATATGAAAACTCATTGACATAACCTGAGTAGTCGCTTCGAAGTGCGGAGAAGGTTAGAGCTTAGAAGTATGCTCCATCACCATCCACTACTCGACGCTGACGTTCAGCCAGCTTGACTTCGTGACTTCCTTTCGCCGTCTTGATGGAACAGTTACTGCACCTCAAAGGACAACGGAGAAGGTCATCTACGACCTCTACTAGAATCTGTTAAATAGCCACGCCTGAATGCCTACCTACCATCTCAGGCATTACTGATATGTCGCCCTCCAACATTCGATATGCCATAACGCAATGAGGAACTGTGCGTCGCCTGGTATCGATAGGATTAATCCAGAACATCCAAAGAGTCTTAAACCAGTGATCGTCAAAACTTTGGCTTTTCTGTTCACGCGGTACCTGTCGGAATGGANAGTGCCCACGTCGTGGAAAACTAGCAAGCTAGAAGACAAAACAAGCAAGAGGAGAGATTCAGACGATATTGGCAGTTATCGCCCAATCTGCTGCTGTTTGTAATTTACAAGCTTTGCACACGCACATCCTGAATAGGATTGGCAGTATATAAGATGAAGAACAACCATGCGAGCAAGCAGAGTTTCGAAGAGGGCTCAGAACAATCGATCACACACACACCGTTCCAAGACCCATCGAAGTATCGCGAGAGTGCGGAACGTTGCGTGTTTTACGTTTAACAGTTTGAAGGAAGACTCTGATACTGTCAAGACAGAAGCGGTAATCGAAGCCTAGCCAATCAGGGTGTTCCTACTCAATATATAAGGATGCTTCGCGACCTCTACAACAACTCCAGAGAAAGGATCTCGCCATTCTATAAAGAAGTCATAATCAAAGTGGGGAGCGGTTCAGCAGGACGATGCCATCTCGCCCAAAATTTGCAGTGCCGCATTCGAGACATCCTGCTTCACATGGAATGGGAAGGCATGGGAGTGACGGTCGATGGCCGCTACCTGCACCATCCCGCTTTGCAGACGACATTGTCCTTTTAAAACCTAACATCGAACAGGCGGAACAAATGCTGGCCGAATTCGACAACGCTTGTGGAAAGATCGACTCACAACTGAATCGGCTACAACCAGCTTGCCATTAACTGACGACGTTCATAAGAAACGGATTGGTACCTTATGCTCATTCCAGCTGGACGGAACGAACATCTGTGAATGCGTTAGCTACGAGTATTTAGGCGAGGACAATATGATTAATGACCTAGCACCGGAGCTGAGCAGAAGGAAACGTGAGGCGTGGTAGCAGCTCAGAACATCGAAGGAGTAATGAAGAAGACTAAGAACGTCCGGCTCCGCGCTCACCTTTACAACACTGCAATCCTTCCTGCTTTGACATACGCCTCCGAGCCTTGGACTCTATGAAAACAGGATGAACATGCAGCCAGCTCCATTCAAGGCGCTGAGGAGAGGACGATGGCGATGCTCGGAACTCCCCTATACACTGAAAAGCAGAAGAAATACAGAGTTCCGAGCTCCGTGAACGAAAGAAGTTTAGAGATGTCGTTTCTTATGAAAAGAATTCAAAGATCAGTGGGTCAGACACATGATGCGATGTTGTGATCTGTTAGACCAAGGCGGTTACTGGCTAGATCCCTCGGGGCATCAAACGAATACCACGACGGCTCCCAGCATTATGGTCGCTTTTTCACGAATGCTGTGAACCATGAGCTCTGAACGAGAGAAATGCGCTGCTCCGCGTCTCTCAAGCGAGCATGATTAACTGAAATACTCTGGTTCGCGACAGAGACGAATGGAAACGTTACTGGTGCACGCTCGAGGAAATCGATGATCACTGTAGCGACAGGGGACACAGTGATGAGTCACTGGGAGGGATTCTCAGATTTTTAGTGTACCTGGTCCACTACTGAGCTGCAAACCGGGAAGTGAAGTCGTCGGAATTGCTACAACTTTCTGTGATCCGCTATCAGTAATCCAGTCTTACACTGTGTCACACAACATGTAGCAGTGCTTTACCGTCATAAAAAAACGGAAAAAGATTTGATTCCAAAAATAAATGTGCCGCTTTCCAACCTTTACAGTAATTATCCGGAAATTTTCAAATGGAAGGGCTTGCATTCGGTGCCCCCGTACACCCCAGTGCCAAGAAATCCAAACTTTTCGATTTTTCGGAATTACTATCGTGTTGAACTTGAACATAGATTACTAAACTAAGTTTCGCCAAAATTCGTTCCAGTTTCGGTCTTCAATTCAGATTCTTGCTTCTCAACTTTGCCCAATCTCAGATTGTATTCCGATTTTCACGTCCGAGCCACGTAGCTTCACGTAGCTTGGTTCAGTCCTTACACATCCCAACTTGGTTGTATTCTACTTTGCCTTTACTTTCATCTACTGCGATGCATTTCGCTCACAACTCTTCTAAACGTAGTCTGGCTGTCATCTCACAAAGTTCTGAACCTAATAAAACAAGAGCCATGGATTTCCAATCGCACACACACAAACACATGTACATACACACATTTACATATACTCATACGCATGATACTTATACACACATACACAATATTAGCGATTTCTACAAGGTGAATTGAGAGAAAAATTGTTACTTGATGATATAATAATATAACACTGCGCAAACCGCTGAAATGACACACATGAATGCTTTTATTCTTGTAAATTTCCGAGTAACTACATTTCTGTAAGTTTTTAGAGACGATTGGCCTCACTGAAATACATTTCAGTCAACATAGAACATATTACACGTTTTCCCAGCAAGTTTGCATGGTTCCATATGACAGCCTGGTCGGCCAGCGCTTTTCCATTTGTCGTACCTAGCGAGAACTTCGTGATGGAAATCACGAATAAGATTTCCCGGTAACGACTTTATCTCTTCCCTGAAACATTGCTCGCATGAATGAGGAATACAAAACCCTTTCACTTCAACAGAAGCATATCTGAATAAGTTATTTCGTGGACCTATACGTTATACAAACTTACGTTGTTTTCAAACAACCTAAGAAACTTGGAATCCAACGAAGGACAAAATTCCATACTGGTTATTGTAGATAACAAGCGGAGCGAAAAACATTCATGATTCCATACAACAAGTGGTCACACCCCCTCCCATTTGTCAATTCCTTTATGACACTGGTGCACCGCCTTTTAAATTCTATAAGCTAAATGTTTTCAGGCTAGATGGACTTCGTGGGGCAAAACGACGGGAACCCTTATATTCGGTACAATTGACCAGCAGGAGATTTAACTACTCAAACGTTTTGTGGATGACGGCGTTTCTAGTGTACTAACGCTCAATGACGGATCAATTTACTGATTTTAGCGAGCTCGAAATGTCTCTCCTTTTGCATGAACAACGCATCGTTGCACCTTCGCCACCTGTAAAATAGCACTTCTTCCGTAATCGTTCTAACAACGATCGAAGTACACGGAAATGAGCATTGTAAACAATTCATTTTCCCGAGTCAGAGGTTCTTCTATTGGTTAACGGCTGGCACCGTTCTTGTTGTTTGCTTTATGGGCAGAATTGTAAGGGCGGTTTTAGGACGAAGTCATTTGATGTATTGAAGATATATTGATGACTGCTTCGTCATGACGTCTACGCAGCTCGAAACGGACAACTGTTTTGGATCTATGAATGAACAGTCATAACAGTCACAGTACATCGAACACACACGAGAGAAATCGCATAACGCTCGACTCACTTACCTGAACACACAAGTAATTGTGTTCAGAGGTGTTGTTAGAGGTAGTGTAAAGCTTGCTCGAATAATATCTAAATTCACGCTACACCATATCACCCAGAAATCGTTCAACGTGCGGTCGTCAACAACATGATTCCCAGCAGCATTATCGAGCAACAGCTAGTTCGAACGCGGCTGCATGCTTAACAGCGCTTGAAAAACTATTGTACCATATGTCCATAAGTGAAAACAGATTGCGCACTCATAGGCGTGAACTGCCAGCTAGAATGTCGATAAACTGTCGGTGGGACAGGAAGGCAACTGGCTATACGGATAAAAGAACAGCTAGTATGAAGCACAGCAGTCTTTTAACAGTGCTCTGTCGACATGAAGGTGAGGAGTACAACACGACAATTGGAACGAGGTGCACAATATCAGCGGTGAAGATGGAAATTTCAAAAGGGGAAATTCATTAGAGGTGTTCCGGTTTCTGCAAAGGAATCCCAAAATAAATAACAGTGTCAATCCAGAACCAGCGAACTCCTACCAAACTTACCGCACTGCTATGACCCATGGTCAGTAGCATAACAATGTGGTCCCCTTATCATAAGTATGAGGGAGACATGTAGAAGTATCATTCGCTACTGACGGTCAACTGTGGCGACAGCGGATTCCATCCCTGATTAACTGTGAAACCTGACGAGTATTTCATAAAGTGGGGGCCCCCGCGGGGGCACAATGTTGCTCCTTGGTGAAAGCTCGTAGTTACTGCTTCCGTTTACGCCACTCAGCTTCAAAAATTTGCCGAAGCCATTCAGGAAAAATGGTCGAAACGAGCTTCACCCTTCCTTGATAACGCCAGACCGCCTTAGTTAATGATAGCCACGAAAAACTTGCAGAGCTAGGCTGGGACACCGTACCCCATCACCCATACTGCCTAACATAGTCCCCTCTGGTAACCACTTGTTGCGCCCACTAAGGGCTAACCTGGCTGCGAAAACCCGCACGAAATTTGATGGCACAAGTGAGGCTGTCGCCAACATCTTCGACTCACAGTCTCCCCGATCGCTGACCTGCTCGGAAGATGGTTTGCATAGGTGACTAACAGCGGCGATTATTTTGTTCACTGGCTACGCCTAATGCTGAATAAAAAAGAAAAGAGAAAAGTTGGAAGCTTATCAAGAGTAATAAAGTTGGTAAAATAACTGCAGTTTTCAAGAGAACTTTCGGATTGCGCGCTGCGGCGAAGTAACAGCGGTCAACGAAACATCAAGACTATTATACAGTAGCGGCCAAAAGTCATCGGTGAAAAGTATTTCGAATCGTAATTTTTTCTAGTGAGGGGTTCAAGAAAAATTCTGACATGTCGGACCTAACCTTGTACCAAACTGTAATAGTTTATACCTTTTCACTTCAAAATTGGATGTTCACGGGACTACGCGCAGGGGTCTTACTACAGAAGCGACCTTTTAGCGATAAGTGCTTTTTTTNTTTTTTTGCATCCCATTTGCACACGACGTTAGTACTTGTACAACCAAGGCATGCATAGAAGGACAGAAGTCATTCAGGGAGTTCGGAAGGCAGCAGTAGAGATGAAGGAATTGGGCACGAAAGTCACGATTTCAAGGGTGAAGGTTCTTCATAACAGACGATTTCTTCTATTATTCAACCCTGTCAGGTCAGGAACTCTGTTTGCAATGCTGAGAGAATGGGAAGACCCCGATGTGTTTTTATCAGTTAAGGACCGAAGGACCACATCTTGGTCGAGGGCCGACCCTTCGTCTCACTATGGCTGACAATGCCGCTGGGTTCAGCGCGAGCGATTGGACCATTCTTAGTCGGCGGACGAGGGAGACGCCTAAACAAGCTGGTATTTATGGGAGGCGTCCAGCGTAGAAGCCTTCATCAGTGTGAAAAGCTGGAAAGCAAGAGCGGAGTTTGCGCGCCGCCATCTCACTCAATTTCGACTGACTGTAGTAGAGTTCTTTCTGCGGATGAGAGCAAGTTCAACTGGTTTGGAAGCGCTGGTGTACGGTACGGAGGACGTCCAGCTGAGGAAAGGTTCAATCCACAGAACACATGCTAGCGGCTTAGGTCGTTATCCTATACACCCTCAGTGGTTGTGAAGGTTGCCTTCAGCGAAAAGCGAACCAGACTTCTGGAGTGGCCAACCCAGACATCGGATATGCATCCGTATAGAGCACATGTGGGAAGAGCTAAAAGGAGTTTTCGAACAAAACTCGTAGAATCAGTGAAGAAATTCGCTTGATAAGCGAACGTGTGGAACACCATACCAGTGTCTACTATTCAAAAATTAACCGACTCAATGCCTTCCTGTTGCGGTGCTTTCATCAGAAGCTGAAGCTTTCCTACCAAATATCGAGTTTTTGGTGTTTTAGATGTTGCTATTCCGAAATAAAGCGGTTCTTCTAGGTTATGCTATCTGTATTTTCCACTGAATTTGAGTTAAATCTGACTAACGTACCGTGAACAATAGTCTCACTAACGTACCGGGAACAATAGCTAATTGCAGTTCAGTAGCGGTAAGTATTCACAATAACTCTTTGATTATCAGACTAATATTTTATGTGGTTTTATGAAACAGATAAAGTTACAACTGAAAAATCCTTCCACCGAAGACATATGACAACTACTGAATGTGAGACTATACTGTACTACATTATACCATACTGAACAATACTATTTTACACCATATGATTCTCGAATAAATGTTAAAGCTAGGCAAGTGGCCGTTCTCTGTCANACAACTCTTTGATTATCAGACTAATATTTTATGTGGTTTTATGAAACAGATAAAGTTACAACTGAAAAATCCTTCTACCGAAGACATATGACAACTACTGAATGTGACTATACTGTACTACATTATACCATACTGAACAATACTATTTTACACTATATGATTCTCGAATAAATGTTAAAGCTAGGCAAGTGGCCGTTCTCTGTCACGATACGTTTTATACCCTTTGCTTTTCTATAAACCTGACGAACATGATAATTTAGTTACCCTCTGCAGCTACAGATTACTTTGACGACTTCAGTGACCATTAGAACTTGCCATTCAAACGTGTCATTCGCTGCTACACTGCACTGGTCCGAAAAATCAGAGCGCTAAGCGCAACCTTTTTATAAACCGTTCAGTTACCTCGTGAACCATTTACATTCAGCTGCCTCCTCCGTCTCGCGTGCCATCTTTGAGTCATCCACTGCATCCATGACGCACATAAAGAAGATATCGCCAACATTTTCATACTGAGACATGGCAAGCTGTCTGAAAATACGGGTGGTGTACAGAAAACCTAATCATTTAAATGGGAAGCAAAAAACATCACGAGAAAACCAGTCGAACAATGCGCCACGCACGTGATTTCGGCAGTGAAATCTGATCGAGGCATTGTCTTCAATTCCTTGTAAGCACCACCTAATGCGCACGGCATCTTTCATCACCACGGAGTTATGGGCAGCTTTTTTGGATTTGACGATAATTGAAANNCCCGCCATGAACCACGAAATCAAGAGTTGCCCTGGTTAATACAGTGTGGTACAATTACCAATCCCATCTCTAGAATAAGATGTTAAGAAGAGGTTAGTATAAGACATATGATCCACGGATACGCAAAAAGTGGACGATGCATTAAGCGAAAGATTAGACAGGGGCAAGAGAGGGCTGCATTCCATAAGGTACCCACCACACTCGAACGCCGCTATGAATGCCAAAGAGATGAAAGTGGAAGCCTTAAGTTGGGTATTCTTACTTTCCGTTGGGTGGAAGCCCAGACCAACCAAAGTTACCCATTTCTTTTAAGCTTATGAGATAGAAAACCTGTTAAGAGGGCCACCGCGTTGACGGTAATACAGGCGACCTATTAGGTACATTTATGGGCTAGGCATGCCTTCAAATCCCATCGAGTGGATGAAAGGAACACGAGGGAGCGACGCATACAAAAGGCATGTACATGTCATACAGGCATGCATGTGCACACGAGTTCACAAGGGAATTTCATGTAAGACATCGGCTGCTCTCAAAAATAACATTGTAAGTATAATTCGTGTGTTTCGCGTATTTTCAACATGCACTGAGGTGGTGTCGTCGAAGAAAATGCTCTCGACACGTATCTTTTTCAACTCTTTGAATTTTAAACTGAGTACACCAATTGGATCGTTTAAGTTAATAACCATTCCCACCTAGATACCTCGCAAGACACAAGAATATTCCTCCTCTACTATCAAGTTTCATTCCTCGTTTGTTCCTCGAGAGTGTATACGATAAGGAGTATTATGCCGTGCTATTTAACCCTCCAAACCACATAGTCACGAATAGGTACAACATTTGGTTGAACTAGCCATTAACCACCAAACAATTATACAGCAAAGGGGTGCAGTGTCGATCTTCGAATCACCAAATTGGCTAGAAAAGTCTACCACTAATAATTAGCAGCAAAGATTCCCCGCGTTCTGTGTGGTACAACAGCTATCATTTTTGAGCCGGCGAGAGTCCATTTCTGTCATGACGGATGCCTTAATAGTGTTCAGTATGTGAAGCTATTGAAGATGTTAATATCCAGTCGAATACACTACTAGATGTAAAGCATCAGAAAGTAAATGCTAACATTGGGACGATCGCTCAGGTGAAAACCCAACTAGTTCAAACATCGGAAACCAGATTGGTTTGCCAGGTAATAGAAAATAATAGAAATAATAATAATAATAAAATAAAAAAAATAAAAAATTTTAAACCATTAGAGTAGCTTTCCTATGTACATTTAATGGTAGCAAACGCAGAGATCACATAAAGAAGGTTTGCTTAACATACCTAAAACATAGCACGGCTTTTCCTATTGCTTTCACACCAGTTTCCTCGAATACTTCGCGAGCAGCAGTATCGAATATGCTCTCTCCAGGTTCAGAAGCTCCGGCCGGATATTTCCAACCGAGGTAATGTCTGAAAATGGAAGTGAGTAATTTCAAAACAGAACTAGAACCTAACAAACTAACGCCCGTCTTTCCCTCATCATTAGAACGCGATCATGTGGATCGATCACAAGGCCACCGACACCGATCACTGTGTGTGCATATCTACAAGTATCTTGAAGTTTCATTTAGAAAATTGTCAGCTGTACAGTAGCAGAGCTGATATAGCGTTAAGTGATGTATGATCACAGAACAAGCCAATGGATGAAGTCTCGGATGTTAAGCTTGCTGGCCATTTAGATCCATACTCCGAGGTCGGCTAATCGGTACCAGACCTGTCGAGGAGATAGAAGTGCTGACATATAGGCCATGGCAATTAATTGTACAAATCATGCATGCATCCAAAAACGGAACTATATTCCGACAGTGGAAATCCGATGAGGGGATTTACCCCAAGATGAGAACAGGACATGCCGTGAAATTCGACTAATCCTTTTCATCGCTGAAGCTAATTTAACCGAGCACATATTAACAATCATTCTTACCGTGGCAACCTTGACGGAGTTTCCGGTAACCAGTTCGTCATCATCAAGTAGTTCGGCTGGGTATGATGGAACGAAAAACCTTTTTCCACCAGCACTGGAATAATGTGAGAATCCTAAAATGCTAGTTGCCCCATGTGCAAGTAATATAAGGCAATTTTCCAAATTGGAGAACCTCCTAGATCTAAAATTCTACGATCACACTATCCACTCACATCCAGTCCCATGTTCTCCAACCAAAAATCAAAAGACAACAGAAATTCATTCCTACAAATTTATGTCCGCGCCTCAAAAAACGTGTCATCCAGGGGTTTACGCCGGCGTCTTTAAGCGTAGAGCGCTGAGCGTTGCTGTTCACCCGCTGACAAGGCTGGACGTCGATCGATACCGAACGGATTTGTAGGAATAATTCTTCTTCGAGTTTTTACTAATTGTACTGTTCATTATTTTTCAATGTTTTTTGCTCTTTGGATTAGATATTCTTCGATTGCTAGTTTGTTTCTGTTCAGCGGTATTCTTTTCATGATGCTTCCTTTTTGCTTATTGCTTTTAGTATTTTGCCACCCTTGCTTCTGCCCTTGTCGTGTTGTGGTTGGGTGATCTCAGTCTTCAACGATATTTTTGTTTCAACCGACGTGCGACTGACTGACACCGTTGCCGGCCACACCTTGACAAAGATGGACACCTAACTTCTTGGTCATCACCGACGAGTGATATCGATCGGTGTCCGCCGTTGACAACGCTTGGCTAGCAACGCTGCAGTCAGTTGCACATCGGTTGAAACAAGACGCGACGTTGAATTCTGATAGCGCCCGTTCGGAATACGGACAACGCGAAACAGTACACGACGTAGTATATTACGAAAAGCCTGTACGCAGCCCTCCAGGGAAATCGACATACTCAAACGGGAGTGACGGTACAGAGCGGAATGTATCAAAGAGCATCCTCCGAATTCTGCAGAATTTCTGTAGAAAATACATT
>UZAF01020403.1:0-18206 GCA_900617895.1 Haemonchus placei | reverse complement strand
GCTCGAGTTAAGAATGCTAGCCGAGCTTTTCATTGCAACAAAATTGGGCGTAGGAAACGGCTTTAGGGGCTGCCCAGGTAGGCGGGTCCTCAACTGCGCCCACCCGTTATGGGTACCGTACCTGTTGCTGTTCTACCACTGGTAAAACTCATTAAGTAAGAGAGGACAGGCGAGCAGAAACTGCCTCAGGGGAAGGGGAGGCAGGAAGGAAGTCGAGGGTGAAGGTCACTGGGTATTGAACGGAATCGATCACTGAAGAGTAGATCAGCCCATCTTTAACTGAAGAAAACATTGGAATCTCCCAGTCTGTTGCAAACGTAAGCCTTATCGAAGCTTGAATTCTAGCTGTATCTTCTTAAGGGAGACCTAGTGGTTATTGAGTAACTGAAACTCAGATCCAAAGTGAAGCCTAAGCGTGATCTTTAGATCCCATCGGCAAAAAGTTCCCACTATCACCTCAGCACCCTCTTCATTGTCGCAACTGTCCCAGTGAGTCGTATCCGGAGCGGGTAATGGGTGTTGCGGATCTCGAGCGCAGAGAAGTCAGTTCGATAAGTAGTCGTGATGAATGGCAAAAACGCTTGGTTGTTCCCATCTTATGACCACGGTCCTGAGGACCGACGATCATACCTAACCACTGCGCTACGCGAGACATCTCTTAAGCACCAATCGAGTACCCAACCCGGCAAGATCGATTTGTTTGCTTTTCAAGACTATGGCCACTTAATTCAGTTGACAGGAGGTTGTGGGTTATAGTAAGTAAATAAACAAACAAATAAGTGGAAACAGGGCCCTTTCTTCCTTTTCTTGTATTTCACAGTGGCCGAAAGTTGCGTAGGTAGCCTGCTTCGGTTGTCCCTATTGATGTAATTCTATCAGTTGTCATTGAACCCAGATTGGCTTTGGTGTTCGTCTAGAAAGTGTTCCCGGAACTCGGCCCAAGTGTCTTCGGGACCGAGAGGAACGAGAGGAAAAAACTGATATGGCTCTTGCAAGAAATCCAAGAAAACCCATAACTTCCACTCAAACCAGTTCTCAGCATAACCGGGCTAATACGGGGTTTGAAGCTTCTACTGCGTAATCGGCTGATTCCCATCGGGCTTTCAATGACTGGATTACGCTAATGATTACGTCGTAATACGCTGTGATTTGTGCATTCGTCGATGATCAATGAGCCTAAAGTCACAGTGGTCACATCTGTCACGATCGGCTATAATGATGAATTATCTCCACCATCGTAATCATGTCAGATCCGCCACTCTCTATGACTTTCCAATCCGAGAAATTTGATGAAATCCGGTAGAGGGTGACGGAAGGGTGCCAAAAAGTGAAAAAGATTATGTTGCCATTATTGATGATGGAAGATGTCGTTTTTATGATATGCGAAAACGCTGATGATGATTGAGAGCAACAGGAAACGGCAACTGCTCGGAAACAGCTGCGATAATAACCAGATTGAAAGCTACAAGCAACGAAACGGAGCGAGGAGGTCTATTTCTCCGATAGGTACATTTTTGCTCAGAAGAGGAAAGTATCACTGAGTATCTCAAAATATCACTGAGTATCCCAAAGTATCACTTAACATCAATAGCGATACGGCTTCGACTGAATGCGATGCCAAGTGATACCGAGCGATAGTAGACGGTAGTAAGCGGTAGAAGCCATACAGAACGGTAGCGAACGATCAAGAGAAGGTAGAAGTGAAGAGCAAAAAAGGAGTAATTAGAAAAGTGAGACAACAAGGAAGCGATGAATGGAGGTAGGAGATAAATGTCGGAAATGAGTGAGGCTATAATTGCAGGCGAATGGGAGCGACAGAAGGCGATACTGTACTTACTATATCAGACAGTTACTGACGTTTGACTACGAAAAACAGGCAGTAAATCGAGATTTGAGAAGACTATCGACAACGGACATACTGGCGGATGAGATAAGGCAACGACCGGTCCGCACCGTCTGCGAAGTTTTTATAACACTCGGTTGTTTACAATGCAGAATGATTTACTTAATAAACATTTGTAAACAACAAAATACCCGAGATTGAGCTCATAATACAGTAATATGTGGCAAGTAAAACGGAAGACAGATGAAGCGCTACTTCAGAGATGACGTACTCCGCGGGAGCGCGACATCGCTGGGAGTATAAACGGTACGAACAAAGACATTTTGAAGATCAACAAAAGAAAATGCACACAATATTTCAGAATGATAAACGTCGTGAAACGTCAAAATGTGCTATGAGATTCAGGAAAGTCACAAGGGTAAGTAAATGGCTAGCAAGTGAAGGAAAGATACGGTACTTTGTGACGCCATTGAGCCGGATGGCCACGCATATTCCATCCGAGTAGATGAAGAGCACCTTGATCAGTGGTGAAAACGTCTTCTTGAGAAAGAGCCGGATCGGAATGCAGATCAACGGTGCCATTGCAGTCATGGACAGAGCCGTCTTTCTGCAATAGAGCCAAGAAAGTATGAACTCACAGTCACCATTGGAAAAGTCACTGACTTGTGTGCACTTAGTGGTGCACTTGATTCTGGTACCATCTTCGAGTATGCTGACTGTCACTTGAACCCCACCACCACTGCTGATTTCGGGATTGGGAGCCTAAATCTCTCTTTTGATATTGCAGTTTGACCGATTACGATAGAATGGTGTACCTGCACAAAAACGAGATTCGGATCGAATGGTGAAGCAGCTTTCCGTACCAGGGACGACCATTTCTTTCCAGATGTTGGAGCAACTTCAATCTGAAAGCAACTGGTATAACACTTTTCTCGTATTTTCGTTGAATATGGGATCACAAACAGCTACATCTTCTAGGCTATCACTTCTATTTCTCAATCCTTTTTCCTCTAGGCGACCCGTTTTTCCGTTCACCATTCAAGATTTCTTACGAATTTCCTAGAAATTTCTTACGATCCGTCATTTTTTGGATGTCCCTTCCCCTTTCGCTCTCACTCTATCTCTCTTTCTGCCTGTTTGCCGGTTACTTTTTACCCGTCTTACAGTCTGTCTGTCCCTGCCTGATCGCTTTATTCTGAACGTGTTTCTCGGATAGCTCCCCATCAATACAGAAGTCAGCGTGCCTCAACTTTTGCAAGTTTACTCGGACCATTTTTCTAAAAAATTTAGAACTTCTCGAATCTAGTTAAAATAGTTCAAAATGGAAGTACCTGCAAATTTTGCGATAGGCGACTATGGACGGCTACTCGGAACCATACATACGGCTCACGTGAGGATGGCGGTCGAGTATTCTCCGCCAACGAAGTGATCATCGTCGACGTCATCAACTAGAAAAAAGTTGCAAAGTCGAATCCGAACTGGAGTACCTTCGATGTCTGAGGATTAGTGTGATATCTCACCTTTCTTGAGCAGGCGAACACAATAAATGGAGCAGAGATCACGACTTGGCGAGGATGCACAGATAGGTCTACATCCAGGAACCTAAAAATGTATTCTGTGACACTTTTTTTGGCTTAGTGGCGGTGGGCGGGTGTGGTGCGTTAGGAACGAAATGGTCGCGTCGCGGTGAGATGGGCGTCGCGCGCGAAGGAATGTAGCAGGATGCAGCAGTAGGTAAGAAATACAAGAACAAAAGTACCAATAGTAGAATTATGCATAAAATAATGATCGCATATCGAATGAGCTGTATGAAGAAAGGTAGAGCTGTAATAACGGCGAATGAGGGTCCGCGACAGCCGCGTGCGGCAAATCGATTACCCAAAATCGTTCATAACGCCCGTCTCCTGCGGTGGGCACCACAGCTGGGGTCGGGGCGACTCTGCATTGCCGCGTTTGTCGCGCTACCTGCGCTCTCTTAAAAAAATGCAGACTCTGGTTCGATTCCAAGTCGACTACGTTCGAGTAGGACTACAAGCTTTGTGGCAATTCTCAAGCATCTTTTAGTGTAAAAACACCATGGAATTTTTTAAAATGTCAAAATATTATCGATCAGTATTGATTGATTGATATCGATGGATAGCACTGCAGCTGAGCTGCTCCAATATTGTTTCCGCAAGGAGATAGAAAAAATAAAACGGATCCAGTAGAAATAGACTGTACCGTCTAGATGTCATCGAGTGGGTGTAGGACAGAGGTGATGACGATTCTGCTCGTATACCAACTTTCATTTTTGGCTGGCAAACCTAAACAAAAATGTCTTTCCTCTGAGGCTTACTGTTTTAGAACTGTCTTCTGATTCTTCCCAGAAGGGAAAGCTGACCTGATAGCGTTCCTCGGTTTCGTTGTAGCAGTGCGCTTGACAATATCGCCCAAAACCATCACGAGCTTCGAGCGACACCTCTTGAATCATTCCAGCACGTGGTTTTGGTATGGGCAGGTAGATAATACCCTGCATTTGGTAGAGCATCTTTTTACGGAACGAAACTTCAAACAAGGCCTTCTTGCAAAGGTTTTACTGCCTCGAGTGAAATTTATTCCTCCATGTTTTTTAAAGATAGCTAGGTCAGACCCTAGGAGGGCTGATTTTCAAGCCAGAATTTCGGGCTTTTGTGAAGCTCAGACTGCAGTCATGGAAGGTTTTGAAAGTTTTGCGATCAGAGATCTGTCTTCATTCTTAAGTCGAACCCAGGATCGACTCTTGTCTGGGCCCACAAGGCATTCCATCTCTACAAGCTACTACGATTCCCAAAAGAGTTTGAATGCGGGGCGCATACCCAAACGGGATTGATTGCTGACTTTATCGTTATCCTGTAATCTGCTTTAATTGCTTTCAATTAACGAGCTTTTTAGACTGAAATTTTTCCATTTCTGCAGATTTTCACTCTTGTCTTATGCAGTTCATAACAAACTGTACTGATTACTATATAGTACGGTGATAAAGTACGGAGACCTAAAATACCAATTTGGTCGGCTTTCCCATGAATAATTTAAGCAAAACAATAAAAATGAGTAGGCCTCCTCCAACAAATTGATTTTTAGTTTCTTTCTGGACAATCCGTGCTCCATAACAGTAACGCTAACCTCCAGGACAACCGTCAGAGGTGGAAAATCCTTAACTTTTACATCCTGCACGGCATTTGGATGTTTAGCAAAAATTAGAAAGTGGCTATTTGACTCACATCGATTTCCGGATACTGTGGTTCACTCTGCAGATATGCCGTTGAATTTTCACCGGTGATCTGATTCATAATTTTGACATGAGCAAGATCATCATGAACACCTGAAAACAATCGATACCCATGAAAACCACATAAAGATTTCGAAATGTTCTTATGCTAACCTTTGCCATTTTGGTCTATAAGCAACGTTTTGGTCCATACATAATCACCCGTTGGTGGATCAGCTGATTTGCGACTTCGCATTGACTGCAGTAATCGCGGTGGCAGTTGACAGCGATTCTGCAAGGCTCTATTTTTAGGAGTACGGTATATGTGCGATTACGGTACCATGAGCGTCGAAAAAATCGAACATGGCAACTCCTTATTAAGGTTCACACTACCAGTATCATTACATTTAGAATTATCGAATAATACTTCTCAAAACTGATTTTTTTACACTCAACGAATTCATTTACAAATAAGGTCATCAAGGTATAGAATAAACAGATACGCAAATAAGAAAATAAATAAATACCAGAAGAATGTATAAATGAAAAAGTCAATAATTGAAAAAGTAAGTAAGTAGATAAATGAACTAGTAGGCAAACAAATGAGCAACCAAACAGCAAAGATGTAGAAGGCGCATTCGCAAGTAGAAGCTTGTTTTTAATTGTATTCACACATTTATTTCTATGTGAACTTTTTGGTGGACAAAAGAAAACCTACGTTTCGACAGGCCGAGTTGTAACATATTCCTGTTCCTTCGAAGCCAGTACAATTGCCGCCAAGCACCACCTGAAAACAGTCTTTTTTNTTTTTTCGAGTATATGTATATCGAAAAGCGAAGTGGTGTAGTAGTAGTGGTTCACTATCATAAGCGCATGGTCACGGGTTCGAATCCCGCCCCGATATCTTCTTGGGCCAACCAGGCCTTCTATCCTTCCAGGGTCGCTTAATTGTTACCAAACTGTGGGAGGATCAAAGCATTGACTTGTACATCGGCTGGTCACTATAAGTCATTGTATAGGCCACATACACATTCAATTCGCCTTTACGATACTGAATGGAAGCCGAATGCGGAGCGCATCCCTCAGGTGCTGTGAATTAACGCCCAAAGACTTCATCCCTTCATATAAAACAAATGATAAAACAGGAAAAACAACAGGAGCCTATTGCAAACAAACCAAATGCTTAGAGCGCTTTATTTGTTTTTTATTTATGCTGCATTTATGATTTGAATGAATTCGATCTAGGCCTTACCTTACTTCGACAACGCCATGCCCTCATATCACACCAGTAGTAAGGGGAATCACAGTCCGGTTTCGATGCGTTACAGTGCCTCACGGGTTCGTAATCATACCTATAACCTTTACAGTATACCAGCCACAACTACCGTATTCGGAGTATTTAATCACATAACATTCATTGGTGTACTGATTACTGAGTCCGTCACGATTCTGGAGACGAAACGGTTTCATCTGCTCGTCGTATCCATGTAATGAATTGCAGGTGTCCTGGAAGGTGTAATCTTCATTTAATTTGCCGATTTATAAAAAATGTTAGGCTTCGGCACCGACAACGTTCTTCTATTTACTCATTCGGCAGAACTTCTTGCAACGCTAGATATTTTAATATTCATTTGAAGCCGTTTTGTTTTATTTGACTACTTCTTTACCGAAGAATTCTCTCAAAGCATGTGAAGCGATGCGAAAGAAAAGGAATTCAAAAAACGAGTTTTTTAAAATTGTTGGGCACAAGTTAAACCTCAGCGGTCTTCCAAAACATAGCTTTGAAGTCCATAAGTTCTAATTAATATAACATTTGCGACCAAGCATCACTCTTCTCGTTTTCATACGTTTCAACCCCACATTCTTCAAACGATTATCATAAGACGGCGATTCTTCCGGCTTTGGATTGAGACATCGGCAATTCACTGGTTTCGTAAGTACCGCTGTACAAACTCGAGATTGTTTATGTTTTCCTTCCTAGGAAGGCTCCATATTACGTAATACCAAAAAGAAGAGGAGTAATAAAATGTTGAGTAGACGCGAGAGCGAGCACCGATTCCTTGGGCGAAACACCGGATAAAAATGAGAAACATTGTAACCAGAATAATATCAAGGATTTTGGGTATATAGTTTTCTGAGGGAGAAAAATTCTTGTCCTTTAGGATTTCCTAGTTTGCAGACTAGAGATATCACTCAGTGAAACCAACCCGCTGTCTTTGTATCGGTTTACAACCGCAATTCCTTCAGGCAGACTAATCATTCGAAAACCGCCTCTAGGAAAAGACACATACATGGCGCAACATTCGGACTTGTCATCTTGTATCAATCATATTCAGCTGATTACAAGCAAAAGTCTTACCTTAGCCCACTGTGTTTCTCTTTGTTCTGGAGTTTGTTGTTTCCGTCGAAACTGCTCCCATAAATAGTCGACGAAAGCGTGATGAAGATAAAACATCGGGTCGTTCGGGCTCACCCTGAACAAATCAACACCAAATTAAAAAGAGAAAGATTATATAGAAGGGTGACTCTAAAAAGGATCTAAAAGAATCGAATAGCGTCCAGAATACTTTACAAAAATTTATAGTCATTTCTCGAAGTACGAAAAAATGTTTGGAACTCTGAGCCACCTCACACAGATTCAAATCTTTCACTTCGGTGTTTGTTCATGATTCAACTTTACTGGTATGAATTCTTCATCAAGCCTGAAGGAAGTCTAGGTACTGCACAAAAAATCCATGACTCAACACAAGCAATCAACAAAAAAATACAGATATTTATGTTAATATTTGTAATGAGTAATAAAACAACAAGATGAGTGACAGCTTTCTCAACAGAGAGGTGCGAAATTTGTTGTCGTTTATGTAAATGTTTCATTGCACTCACAGTAGCGAAGCTTGTTCGGAAGGCGTAGTCGGCATAAAATTGGCTTCAAATTTTAATTTCATCTTTCACTAATATTTCCTAAGTTTGTTGACCCTTTATTTTCGGTTTTTATTGAATTAGTCTCAATTGAATGAAGAAAAAAAAAAAGAATGCTAATAGAATTCCAGAAATAACAGTGATTTGTATATTGTGATGTATAAGTGTCCAACCACGCTCTGTCCAAATTTGTTTTGAATACTTTCAAATTTGCTGGATTTCTTCTTAATTGAAGAAGTATATTCTATGCAGTGAGCAGGTATTGAGGAATAAAAAATGAGGACTGAGCAGAATAATAAATGAATTAGTAAAATGTTAAAATAACAGACTAATAAGTAACGAGGAAAAGCATTCGGAAAATCCATGATCAGCTCCGAAGGCTTCGAACTATTCAAGGGATTATCATTAGATCATACCGTATGACAAACATGAATCCTCCGACCCACACGTGACTAAGGCCATGCATACTTTCAAACGTCTTGTCGTGGCAGAACGTTAGCTGGCTGAAAGAAAATGTCATAAGCTGAGATTGTAATGGGAACTGCTACTACAAATGTAAAAAATAAATCTATAAATGTATTTGTACATATAACCTAAACTTAAGTAGGGACGGTTTTCTTAAGCTTACCATCGCTTTAACCGTTCTTATAACTAGAACGTTTGAAAAATTTCATTGTCCAGGAAAAAGCAAACATACCATGAGGAGTCTAGAGGCACCGTGGTCACAGAAAATTTTTATTCTTTCAGCAATGATACGCGAGCCTAACACCTGAAGTTGCGGTTATGATGGTTATGATGCTTTAAAAGCTTGAAGTTTGATGAAGTCGGTAAGAACTCCCACTAAAAGACGAGTCAGTCGGATGATTTTTTGCACGTCTGCATTCTGTCAAATAAATTACTCGTGACAGTGGTACATTTAAGCTAATGAAGCCTGTTTTGGCGTGTGTGCGATTGACGTTAGCCCCTTTAATTCATCTGAGGAATTGACTTTTTTTGATAGAATAATTTCATCATTAATATCTCCCGAAAATCTCGATTCAAACGCCCTCCTCCATGATTGCCCTTCAGAAATGGCTCACCCGAATTCCTCTTAGTGAGAGAAGGCACGGAAGCCGATATAGGTGGTTGCTTCGTACAAGGTTGGAACTGTACTCTTACAAAAACAACCAATCTTTTCGAATTCGTCCCTATTTCGTTATTACATTACTATCGAGCATCGATGCTATCATTCTTATCCCGAATAACCATACACCACCTCATTCTGGTTTTTACAATCACAGAGCACTGGATTACGGTGGCGCTGGTGAATTGGCATACTTTGATACTTCCCTAACGCATGGCGCATTCGCTCCAACTTCTCTGATCGACCCCTCCCCCTTCTGCCTTTCGAGCTGCCGTGCATACCACTGAGAAGCCATCGATAAACCGTCTCAGTTGTGACCTTTGATAATTTTGCAGTCAACTAAAAAAACCTATACCACTACATCTTCGATACTTTAAACTGTTAACAGAATGAACAAAGAGGGTCAAGGCCATGAACGGTCATACCAAGTGTAAAGTCTAGGAAAAAACGATCTGGGAAATTCAATACTTCTCGCAGTCCTAAACACTGACGTATAACTCTTCTGATTACCAAAAGTTTCATAAGAGAAGTCTCAGGCCTTGTACGGTGCTCGAATCCGGTCATGTGCATTTCAGACATCGGTCATATCCATTAGAGTTGGATCCCGCACAGCCGTTGATGTAGCCAAACTAGTTTTAGCTAAACTGTGTTGTAAGCCTACCATTAAGGATGCGCAGCTTTTTAAATTGACAAGGACGATCCCAAAGAAAGGGCAGTACCCCAACGGGATTTGGTGGAAAGTAGTGAAGCTCGATGTCGTAATCTGATATCCTACGTAGTTATTATGGCGGACATGGAGAAGCGCGAAGTGGAGCCGTTGCCACACCCGTGCTTTCTGGATCAAATCACCGGCTTGATAAGCGGCAAGGCCGACCATAATTTATATATTTGGGATCGGTACATTACTACCAGATTCGTATGAAACGACGACTTGGCTGGTGCCGCAATCGACTGGCTATTTAGTCCAAATACACATCCAAACGCTGCAACAATTCTTAATGAAAGTCCAAAGCTTGGGCATACTCGAACTGAATTAGCCAACTGTTGGAGAAAGTTCTTGCAAAGGCTCACTTCCACCAGGGTGCATTCCAGTTTGCTTCCCCGTCACAATTGCCCAAGAATTTTTTCGTCCGACGTTTCTAACCTCAGCCCTAGTTCTTTTTTTAACTACCCGGCAACGGTGTTTTGAAACGAATCCACTAAGTCGGTCATCATTACTGTAAACCGCAGGAACTATCAAAAGAAACATCTAGAATGACCCCATCAAAGTCTCGTGTTTTGAGCACCCCACAAAGAAAAAACTTTTTGAAATGATGGCAAGGTAGAACAGTAGACTCACAGGATGGTAATGTGGTACACCTGATAGTCTGAAATTCGCCCAGGTCATTCAACATTTTTCGCCCGCATAGATTAAACAAACAACATCAGACTCGTCCTAAAGGGGTAAATTGCCGGAGTACATTGAATATTTCCTACAGGTCGCTTGAGCCTAGAGCCTATCTCACTCGCCGCACATTTCTGAATAATTCAAGTCCGTGGCGCATCACGGCGTATAGCTTCCGAGCTCTACGACATTGAGATCTTCGACATTTCGTTTTATTTTTGTTCAGAAGACACGATATTACCGAGTAAGTGCGGTTTCTAATGACATCGGAATGAAATTTCTCAGATTTTCTTCATCTCGTGAAATTTTTGAGTATAAGCGCTAATCAGTTTATATTGAGAACAAAGTAAAAAGAAAATGCGGTACAAAAGTAAAAGCAAACAATAGAAATTGTGACAAAATTAGCCAACCTGTAGTTCTTTCTAGATGTTATCCATTCGATATCACGCGGTGTCAGTAGACGATCTTGTTCTCGACCACCAGTGGATCTAAGTGATTAATAACATAGACACTGAACGATACCCTCGAAAGATGGTCAAAAGGATTTTGATCGAGAAAGCAGTTCACACCTAACATGAGAACGCACAACCCACAACTTCTGAATATAGCTTAGAGGCACAGTTCACGATAATTCGAAAGGCGGGAAAGCCCCGCTTTTCCCGCCTTTCGAATTATCGTGAACTGTGCCTCTAAGACAATACAGATTGCAACTATTCGTTCTAGGACCCACACACAATCAGCTGATCGCCGAGCGATGAGGCGATGTTTCTCTACCATTCTTGTTTCCTCTGTTATTCTTTTTGCTGCCGCAATCCCTTATTCAATTTCCTACTCCTAGAGGTTGAAAAAGGTGAGCTACTTTTGCTGTTACTAGGGTTTTTTGTTTATGTATGCTTATAAGTCGACGAATTTTTGCTTACCGTAGTCAGTTATTTGCACCAGGACTGACAGTACGCAGTGAAACACATTGTATAGCTCGTCCGAACTTCACTCTTCTTCATTTTTCTTATTTCATTCTCGTCCAGCCCCCTTTTTAACGATTTTTGGAAGCCTTTTTTTACTTTAGAAATACCGATGCACGCAGTTTCTTCACCTTCACCGTACTATTTTCGATGTTGTCTTCCATTTTTCTTCATAATCTGGATTACCCAAAATTATCGTGAACTGTGCCTTTAAAATAGGTAATATAACACAATGTCTAGTGACTGAAGGTTTCACTACCCGAGCATATTTCAGCATATTTATAGCATATTTCTATTTTGATAGCAAATGTAAAATCACGAATTAATTTGGTAGCATACAGTAAACCCTGGTTAGATGAGGCTACTGGTGAATGAATTAACTTGAAAGCTATTGAAAACAAAAGCGGGTTCAGCACTCCTCTACCTATCCGTTTCAGAGAACTCAGAAGTGAAAGGAGCTGTCTGACCTGTAAAGTTTCTTCACGGGTATTTGACTCAATGGCATCAGAACGTTGGTGTCCCAATTCTTGAACGGACCCGTCTTCACATAACCATTACCGTTTCCAAGCAGCTCATCGCTCCACATCACACTATCTGATGGCTCTGGTAGGCCTGAATAGAGGCACCGCTAAATGTAGGAGAAAAATAAAGTGATTGTTATGGGGTCTATACAATGGACAAAATGTTAGGTAGTAGATGTACAGGTAAGCTTTCATCCTCCCATACGAGTTTGCTATCATTTATCGAATCCTGAGATTCAGAAGGCTTCGTTGGCTCCGGCTTATATCGATCCGGGATTTGATCCCGAGCGAAGTAATCCGGCAGTCACTTTGACACTTCCTCAACTTCTGGAAGATTGGCGGGAAGGAAGGGTGGAGGGGTGAAGTGCTAGGTGCCGCGCTATCACATATCCATTGGTCGTGAATCGAATCCAGGAACCAAGTTCAGGACAACCAAACTCCCGGGTCGGAAATTCGGTACTATTCGATGCGGAAGAACGAAAGTACTGGCTTTTACTTCAGCTGGCCAACACAAGTCATGGTATAGGCCATATACGCATTCACAGATGTAAATTGAAGTCGAATGGTGGGACGGGAAAGCGGACCGATCTAATAGGAAGACTTCATCCTCCATCCTTTGCTCGTCGTTTCTACATTACGTCGTTTTTTTCTATTTTTCCAGCTACCTATACCGCTTCAATTTAGCCTTTGATCTCGTCCCGATGATTCATGAAGAGCATCGTTTGTCAGCGATGATAGTGATGTCGTGATCGAGTCGATGGGAACAGAACTGGTTTCGTCCGTCTTTGTCATGACACGCATCAGTTGCCTCCCTTATACGCTCCATCAACTTATGACAATATGCAATTCGCTTACGGACGTCATACAGCCCCCACATTCCAACGTAATCGAACTTAAAGCGACATGAAAAATCGTAACATTCATCATTGGCCACTCCCCACACAAACACACAAATTGACAGCTGACTCATCCATGCCTGGGAGATGACGAAAGGGCGTAAACCAGAACCAAAGTGGGTTAGATTTTTTTTGCATTTTCAGATCGGAATCCTTCCTTGGAACGCAAACACCAAAACGTCGCTCACGATGAAGGATGTTCAGTTCTTCCATAGCCGATCAATCGATTAGTTCATAAATTTGTTTTACAGCGGTTTTACACGGGGAAGTGGCACTAACTCATGAGTTGCCAATATTTCATTTTCTCTTCGAAAATAACATAAGGAAGGATATTCTCACGGAGAGCCGATCGATAATCGACTGACGTCTTTTAGTCGATAAATCGACTATAATATGAGTCCTGTTTTCCCCTTGACTACACTTCACGAATGGCCCGAGTCTCGCGAATGCACGGCCGCAAAACCATTGAACGGGATCGAAAGCACTTTTATGTCTGTGATGGGCCTGGTTCGAGATAAGCCGGATAAGCCATGAAGCCGTTTCGTAGGAAAAGACCAGAAGTAGGAAAAGTCAAGGTTCTATTCAAATCCTGTTAAGACTTCGGCGTACTATCAAAGAAGCCAGACACCAGACGTGGTTCCTTCTATCCCACTCACTTCTGGTAGAATCAGACAAGTCATCCAAACCCTGCTCTGTCCTCTGGGGGACGGTACGAACGTGCGTCCGAGGGTGCGCGCGGCGAATTGCGCGGCAAAGTTCGTGACGATTTGTACGACTGCGGCGCCAACTTTCGGGGCACAAACTCAAAGTAGTGTGGTTTAGTAAGGTCGGATGATCCTCCTAATCCACTCTATTTCAAATTTGGGCCCCAATGACAGGCGCCGAACTCGTTCAAACCATTACGAGCTCCGCCGCGCAATTTGCCGCGCGCATCCTCGGACGCACGTTCGTACACATACCCCTGTCCTCTTGTTTCATATAGAAGCCCAAGGCAAACTACTACAAACCAATTCAATGCTCCAGAAGTAAGCAGAACAAAGGATCACTCAAAAAAAAAATAAAAAAAAAGAAGAAAAAATAAACAAGTGCAAAGAAAATCTTATGGAGCAAATATATTCGGTCACGAAGCAAACCTTGGTCCAGTGTCGAATCCCAATACGGCAGGGAAACCGATGGATCTTCATTCTGAAGGGCGACCTCGAATTGACGTAGGAATTCACGATGCCATGGGAGAAAAGCCGGTCCCCAATGAGCGCCTGAAACATGTAAGATTATTAAGATTAGAACGTAGAAATCCACTCGTTGCCACTCGTTGCCGCCTACAGTCGCCTACCGTCGCCTATAGTCGCCGATTGTCGCCTATATGGCCTACTGCCGCATTCACGATACCGCACTCTGTTTTCAAGAAATTATGGGTGAACCTTAAAACAAGATATCCCTATATATAACCTTAGGCAGTTGGAACAACCAAAACAAGTTGAGAAAAAACTTTGAAAAAAAAGAAATCAAGGGCCCCATGTTGGTCGGTCTTAGGACGAGCCAGATCTGATTCCATATAGATTTTTGTCATATTCTGAAGAATCATTCGGCTCAATCATCACTAAGTGACAGAGGTCCCTCCTTGCATAAACCTCTGATTTCAAAATTCCTTCTTGAAGGGAGCCAGTGACTGACCCCAAGAATGGAGGATTTAGGTGGCTGTAGTGGGTCTCGATTCATAAATCTTACCCTACACCGACAGTGTCCACCGGAAGATCCTGGCTCAAGCGCTTTTCCCCAGAGGCTATTCCGTGGAAACCTAGGTAGACTGATGGGACAGCGACTGTGTTTGACGAGTTACACTCCAGTCAGAAGTGAAACTCTTTAAAATGACCGGCTTTTCAATCGATGAGAACAATAACAAATTTCCCTCGTTTCAAAAGAAGCCCCAAGTTTTTTGGCAAAATTCCGTTAGACCGGCTCGGGTGAGACGGCGTTGAGAGAAGGCATCCAGGCGGTGCCCTTACATTCCCACTTTCAGTTTTCTTTGGTTTTTTGATTGCAACTGGATTTTCACGGATGTTGGTAGAACGCAAAAGAATATCCGACTGGCTACGTGATCACATTATTTCACGTTCAAAAAGAGGTGGTCACGTAGACGTACGGATGTTTCCTTTCAACTCGAAAAAGCTACAAGAACAGCGCCGACTATGATCGTGATCACGTAGTCCTTTTCATACAATGATTGACTTTACTACATTTCATATAATGATCGATTTCATTTCTTAACTGCAGACACTCAAGTAGCCGAGAACTTTCCTACAAATTGGTCTTTCTGAACTTCACTTCTCCTATTTGGGTCAACTGAAACAGCGGGGCTCACGAGAAAAAACACCAGATTCAGAACGATTTCCTGGGTTCGTTCGACCTGTATGGGAGGCGATTAACTGGGTATACAAGTTCGGAGGTGTGGCAGTGGCAACTGGTCCCTCTTTTACTTAAATAGTTGGGGATCGAGTTTTGGACGAAACCACATCCAGCCAAATGAATCCTTTATCCTACGGGACTTATTTGATCACCAGAGGCGGAATCACTCAGATTTCGTATTTAAGTCGTTTGCATGACGCAACGGCGAATGATTTCCATTGCACTGACTTGTACATCGGCTGGCCAGCGCAAATTATTGCATGGGCCGTCTACACATTCAATATGCCACTACGATTCTGACTGGAAGTCGAATGCGGTGCACGTCCAAAAACGAGATTGATCGACGTCAGAAGGCGTTTTCCCTGGTCAAAAGTTTATGCAAGAAAGGTCTGTTTGAGCCTGGAGATGTCGGTGTTTAAGGCCTACCTAATGATCCTTCCCTAAACCATTTTCTACTGTAGGCATGGAAGAACCGCCAGTTTGAAACTGAAAGATCGTAGGCCCGAAAAAGTTTTTGTAACTTTCGCTCGGACGATTTTTGCTAAGTTGTTAGAACTTGGTGCATCGATGCATAAGTATCGTATGGCACACAACAAGTTTTTTAGATAGTCGTTACCAGTTTTCTGAATAGTTCTATGTAACGAAGATTGAAATCTTCAAGAAGGTTGCAGAACCGGCACAAGCTGGAACTCAGACTGCGGGAAGTCACGAAGTGTAACAATTTGGCAAATCAAATTCTCAAGACAACACAATATTGAATCCCTAATGAAAACTGTTGAATCCACATCGACCCCGTCGAAGGGTGTTTTTTGTTATTCGCTATGGCAGACAATAAGATGAATGTGTTTTTGGACTATGACCTTCCCAAAAAGTGCTTGGCTACTTCTCTCCAACTGTTGGTTCAAAAATTAATTGTAAACACGATGTAAAATGGCCCCTTGGAGGACCTACACATCTTCTATTCTGGTGAAAGTTCAAAAAAGGATAAAACATCCAGCGCAAATCAATCCCGTTTCTAGGATGCGCCCCGCATCCTACTAATACCTANACCGTGGCCAGTCGATGTACAAGGCAGTGTTTTTATCCTTTCAGCAGAGTCTGTTACCAATTAGCCGACCAGGAAGGACGGAAGGCCTGGTTGGACAGGCCCAAATTGATCGGAGATTCGAACCCGGACCACGAGTGTGCCATAGGGCGCCACCTGTCTTTACATCATCTCCGCTCTACTGGTCGGGTTGGCTATATTCAAGTTCCTGATCCCATCTAACAGCTTCAATTGTGGGTGCAGGTAGAACAAGCCAATTTGGGTTAGAGATGGTTATTTCATGGAACCTTGTCCGGTATCCGATACTTGGTCCATAGACGGTTTTTCAAAGGATTCTTTGGTACAGGTAGAAATCTCTTCAGCAAACCAGTTACCTCTCAATTCCCTCTCATCATATAGAGGAAAGAAATGACGGGACAGGGAGAAAATTGTTGTTATTGAATGTGTTTCCGTCAAAATTACGTCACATCCAACTTTTCAACTTAGATCCTACCGCCGTCTGAGTGCATAATCAGACTACACACTTACGGGGTAGCAGGTGGACAAGCGAGTGCTTCATCTCGAAAGCCCATGCTCAGTTCAGGGTTTTCCACAAAGACAAGTTCGAATCGAACACACTAAACCAGCTAGGTCATCCACATCCTACCCACTCCAGTTTCAAATGATGGAATAAAAACTTGAATAATCTGGACATATCAGGAATGTAGCAGAAGGTAGCGTAGCCAAAGCGAGACGGGTCTAAAATACTTGAAGAGGACAGTTTTTGATCCTAACGCCAACAAGAACACAGCCTGAAAAACAGCTGGTTCTTGTCATGAGACTGACAGAGAAAGAGGTAGCGTTGAGGTTGAGCGAGTTCTCATCGCTAGGTGGAGCGGGTGTGGTGCATTAGGAACGAAATGGTCGCGTCACGGTGAGAGGGGCGTCGCGCGCGAAGGAATGTAGCAGAATGCAGCAGTAGGTAAGAAATACAAGAACAAAAGTACTAATAGTAGAATTGTGCATAAAATAATGATCGCATATCGATTGAGCTGTATGAAGAACGCTAGAGGTGCGCTTCTCCTTAGCTCGGGCTACCAGCTCCATAAGCGTGATAACTCGTCTTTAAAAGATGTCTTACCTGGCGCACTGTCCGGATAGTGAACGAGCGTGTGCAGATCCCATACGGTTATATTATCAATCTTCGTTTCTTTCAGAGCATTCATCGCATTCCATAACTTTTGACGTTCTTCCGCACTAAGCATTCGGATCTCTCTTCGAATTGACTTCTTCGTTTCTCGCTTCTGAATCGAATACCTTTGAGCACTGAGGGAGTACAGAGGGGTACCAAGGGAATTCATACTAAAATGTAAAGTAAAAAATGTAGTGAGAGTTCTAATCCTTAAAGAAGGGGATAACTTGGAAATTTAAACAAAGGTCGAAAGTGATTTGCATCGAGTAAATATTTATTGCAAGACCCAAAAAGTCATGCCGAATCTCATCACAATTGCCGCTGGAGAACTGAACAAAAGCCTGATTCACAGTGTACCTGGATCCTGGTACGATATACTTGACAAGTCTAGTTACCACTCAAAGGTAGAGGTCCACGAGTTGACTCAAAAGCCAGATACTTGACTACTCCAGTTACCACTCAAAGGTAAAGATCCACGAGCTGACTCAACAAGCCAGGTTGTACAGAACCGCAGTCACTGTCGCAGGTCATGACAAGTTGTTCGAACTTCCTACATGGGTCTCCTTGTGATCGGTGCAGCCGCCACAGTGCCGATGAAACTCGTACGAGGATGCACACGCTACAATCTTCGAGCCTAACTAGGCCTAATAGCGCCAGATATGTATACGGGGGGATGGGGGCTACAAATTCATCCTACGTGGAAATCTCAG
>UZAF01020400.1:7983-18209 GCA_900617895.1 Haemonchus placei | reverse complement strand
TAAAATTTTTGTTGCCTTCACCTGAATCAGGATAATGTAATATGCGCAATATGTGGGGCTGTACATATGTGTCTTTTTTCCAATGATTCCTTAAAGATTCGTTAGTTTTTCTCATTTCCTCTGTTTAAGTTGCAATAGCAGCTGCAGAAACAGGAACAATCACATGTTATTGCAATACTTCAATTATATGCGCTACACAGAACGAAACATTCGCGGTACTGTTACTTTCACAACCATTTACATCAGAGTACTCCTCGTTAATATAGGGGCGGTCTAGTGAGACACATGGCATCTTTCGTCTTTGACGAATCTGGTACCAACTAACTGACCCGGGTGGGATGGGGGCTGGTTGGCCTGGGTAGAATCGTTATTCAGAGCGATTCTACTCTAGGGCTACATGACATCTCAACCCTTTGTGGTCGGTTAATTGGGGCCTGATCCATCTATTGAAACAATACTTGGCACTAGCTTATGCATAGGCATACACCTGCTGAGCACCACATTTAATTATAGGCGGAATTCAAATGCTGGGCGCATCTCTCATTGTCAGATGGAATTGATTGAAGCTGAAAAACTTCAGCTACTACCCTTAGTAACCTTTCTTTGAACTTCCAAAAAAGTATGTTTCCAGGATTATAGGTCTAAAGCCGGTGTTACGGAACAACTATTTGTGCGACGTTTTGTGAGACTAAGTAGGTCAATTCTTCATTTTGGCATTTTCCCCTAGTTCCTTTTCAGCCTAAGCATTGTAACAAGACCAATAACAAGTATTGCAAGAAGGCTCGTACTCATACTCCACCAAACGGGAACGGTTGGGCCCCTCTCGTTCGCTCAGCTCTATAAACAGTTTTATGGGCCATACATGAGCGTAACAGCAGTCTTGGTGGCAGATGAAGACAAAGTCCTATGCTAGTGAAATTTATGTGGGGAGCACTGAGTTCCATATTTGGCGAAATCTCGTTCGTACCTCAAGACATACAATTAGACCTACTCAATCTGAAGTAGGACAAATTCGTGTCTAGAAGCCTTTTCTCCTTTCTGCACATTGAAAGCCGTCTTTCTCTCACGCGAAGAGTGTGTAGGAAGGGATACGGGAATAGATTTTTTGTCATTTTTGTCATGAGACTGAGAGCTCAACGGCGCCACTTGGCCCATGAAGAGAAGAGAGCACGGAAAAATTCCGAGTTTGCACAAAAAAAGGTCATACCTCCCAGGAAATCCTACTTCCTGGCGAAGAACTTTTTGCTATAATTATTTCGTTGCCTGTAGTGGGCGACGTAAAAAGCACCTTCCGGGAAGATACGAAAGCAAGCTCTTTTCTATAAATCATTACATCATTTGCTGACAAAAGGATAAATATGGTAATGGGGCATGTCAGGACCTTCCGGAACACGGCGCACGTGGCCTGATTCCTGTAAGAGATCGATGTCCTGACCCTCCCACTGAGCTTTCCGTTAATTGTATCACCCACCGGATCTGGGACTGCAGGGAATGCATTCCATTATCACTAAACTCAGAAGTTTCCTCGGCCTTATTCATCTGACATCTTTTTCACAACACTTATCCTGACAATCAGGCGTTTTGAAGATTTGAAATTTTTGAAATAAATCAATAGATGAAGTAGCATAGAAGGGAATCCGTGTAGTCGTGCGTAGAGGGCTGGCGTGTGGAACAAAAGAATAGCCCAAGATCAGCTGCATCAAGCGCGAGAATCGTAGTAATTATTTCGGAAGCGTTCCTTGAGCGCCAAGATAAGGGTGAAACTGATTCCCAGAATAGGACCTCCTATCGAAATATTTTGCTTACCAATTAGTAGAGGAACTTTTCAGAAGTTCGTGAAGCGGAAGATGAGTTGGAAAAATTCTTGGCTACTAGGTAACCTCATCATTGATTTCTAGTTTCGGCTTAACACCCTGCTACATCAAAGTTCTTGTCACGTCGTTTTCAGTAAAACGGAAACCACGACCGGAGGAGGAGAAGGTGCTGAACAGAAAGGACAGCACTCAGCGGTACGTTTTGAAATTAGTTCAACCTGCAAATCACGGTGGGAACACAATTCTGCAAGCTAAGCTTAAGATGACAGAAACAAAAGCCATGAGAGCTTTCCATATCGACAATGATGAGTATCACGCCAATATTACTGGAATCTGAGGTGGTTTTCTACAGCAAGGTCCGATCCAGCATGGCTGAACATGCTACGTTTTGAACGTCGGCTTGTCTTTTTTGTAGCTTTGGAGATAGTCTCCTCGATGAACAGAGCAATATTGGTTTGCTCGAGTGCCTGGGTCAGGAGTACATACGACTCTGAACAAAAGCTGTCAGCTATGTCTTCGGCATTAGTCTGAGTTCGAAGTCTTAGTTCGAAGTGCCTCCATCAGAGGAGAGTAGTATGAGCAACTCAAACGCTATTTAAGGAAAACAGCATGCAATTTGCATCATTGTCCTGAAGCTTTGTTTTTGATTAACTCCAGTAATGTTCAGTGTATGCGATTCGCTCCAACCAGACCTTTTTGGACGGCCTATAATCAGTTCCCTATTATGGCTTTAAAAGGCTGGAAGAATATCCTCAAACATTCTCCCCCAAGTAGTTTGACAGAATAGAAGCTCCATTCGTCCCTGAGTAGCCTGATGGTCACAGCAGCGACAAATAGACCGATGACTGCTTATAATCCTATTTCAATTTGTCGAACTAAAGCTTAACATGAGGGTTTTTAAACTTTCCCTCAGTAGTGCCTTCATCTGGAAGGCAAGTCACCTTGAGACATTTACGCTGCGGTCTTCTGGAAAGTACAGTGTAAATTAAAAGCACCTAAGCAACCCAAACCATTAGATCGGTGATCAACTTCACCGAATGGGCCACCATTTGAATTCTCCTTTCTTATATTCCCAAGTAGCGCACTCCTTTCGCAGTTTGTCAGAACTCAAGTGCATATTCGGGTATGAAACTTCCAATGTTGGGTTGGAAGATATTTCTTACGGATATCTCCTGTGTGGGAATAATGTGGTGTAGTGGCGAGTGTTGCATTATCAGAGACACTTGGTCCGGTGATGGTATCTCGGATTCATACTCGCCAAGGCCAATCAAGAGTACTTCCCGGGTTGGGTTATCAGTACCATACTCGTCCAAACCTATAAAAGCATCGGCTTGTATAGGCCGCACCCCAACTAAATTTTGAATGGAAATAAAATGCGGGTAGTCTCCTCGACGCTGAAGACATCAACCTCATCTTTATTCTTCAGTATTAGTGTCATAATAGGAACTAGCACGTTCAGCAGGCGTTTTAGAATATCAATCACTTTTCCAAAATTCAGACCATTCCAGAGCTCTTACTTATTTCCTGCTCATTCGTGAAGTAATGTTTTCACTCTCCCTTATTTCTAGCTTGATACTCAGTTTATTGCAGGCATCAGACGAGTCCTACGATGATTCGAGAGGCTCAACAAAGTAAGTCTTTTTATGGGGCCTCATAGCACACCGTGATAACTTCATACGTTTGATAAAACAGTTAGAGGTCTCCATGGCTGTCGACCTTTATAACGTTAGAACATTCGAAAGCTTCCCAGGAGAAGAATGGTCGACTACACTGAAGCATTACATGCGTATTGTCTTCCCAAATCCCGTGATTCGACCCTGTAGGGCTCTTTTTGTTCAGAAGGTTACAGCAAAAATGAAGTGGGAGGCTCTCCAAATTGAATTCTATCTAACATAGCGAAGGGCCCTTGTCCGGAGGAATAGTCGCCCCATTTCTCGTTTACAGATGATTGATTTCTACTTATCCGCAACAAAAAAAACAAGCACGGGTAAGGTAAAGTAGAAAAAGTTGGGAAAAAGTGTGGGAAAAATGCTGTGAGAGTGGCCACTTCTGGCCGTTGGACAAGATCATAGCAACAAGTTGGAGTACGAGTATAGCATCAAATATGAATGCAACTCAGCAAAATCGACCTCTCTGGCCCACTTCCAAACTTCGTTTGCAACTCCTAATTCGGAAAATCTCAGCAGGTTTCCGGTGAAGAATTGGGAATAGGGTTGTCAAATAGTCGTATAATTACTTGCCAAGGCTCATTACTAAAAATGGTGATTAACTGCAAGGTGTACAAGCTGTATAACCGTTTTCAGCCTGCTACTGATATTGGGACTGGGCGCTTTGGCCGTGCTAATTATCATCGTCATCATTGCTCTTGTCCCGATCTTGATTAAATATCGCCAGAAGCGACGCAAGGTAATGACGAATGTTTATATTTATTGTTTATTTGTTCAGTTTATTTATCCTTTACTTTTTATTTTCACTGAGTTGAAAAAGGTAGTTTCTTAGAAACGGCTTGAAAAGACGTGGGATCAACGTGTAAAGCAGGCAGGAGAGGAATTGGAAAGACAAAAGAAAGAAAAAGAAAAGAAGGAAGCAAAAAGTAAAGGAGAAAGCTCACAAGAGTCGTCTACACCGAATCCTTCCCCTGGTGGAAGAGATCCATATGAAGCATTTGTATCCAAAATGGGGCATCTGGATGAGAAAGGTGCAGGGCTTTAAAAAAGCAGGGGCCATATTCATATTTTACGTGAAGAAACAAACAACCAAATAAAGAAGCACTCGATGAAATTGTTACAGCTCACACTAGATGCAGACTTCACGTTTATTCAATGATAAAACTGACGCCTAGCTTGTTGTGTACTTTGTTTTACTTCAAGAAGAGAGTTCAAGAGTTTCAAGAAGCTCTAGATGTGTGTTGTGACTATAGAGAGCAAGTCGGACTTTTGATCTTGATTTCAATCACCCTTTTTTTCCTTCTTCTCCTCAGCCTCCCCCGCAGTAGCAGGGTCCCCGATTCCAATTATTCGCTGCCGCATCATTCGTTCTACGGCATCTTTTGCCACTACATTGACTTCAGGGAGGTCCTTTTTGATTACGTCCATCCACTTTTTTACTCAGGCTTTTCGTGGACGTTCCCCTACAACATCAAATTCCGTTCCTCTCCTGTTTCTATAATGATAACATCTCGTTCTCTTCGCAACAGGTGCCTATACTATCGCACACGGTGCTGTACCATCTTCATCTCAACAGGAACTGTCTGAATGGCCATCCTGACGTTTTCGTTTCTAACCGATCCAACCTTCCCTAACTGCGGTCTCCTCCTTCATTAAATTTGTGTGCGGAGTTACACCCGCTCCGATGGTAGCAAGTAGGGTTCATAAATGGAAATGAAAGATAGACGGAGAGCAAAAAAAATGCTGACATTTTGAGATAGATAGAAAAGCATGAACAAATCCTTAGAACAGCATTCACCCGTTGTTACCCCTACTAGTCACCACACTCCGAGCAAATTCAATTCATCTCTTTTATTTATCCTACTTATACCAGGTTGGCGGAAAAGTATGTGCGCCTTTTCGTTTTCATATTGAAAAATTTTTGGGGATTGCTTCGCAGCGTTCATTGTGAAACATGTGTAAGGACAGGTCAATGCCGTATCTGCCGTAGCATTTCGCGACGGTTATGGCCGCAAGAATCGCTCTCAACTCAAAGCATTTTAAAACGCTTCTGCTTTATAAGTTCAGCAAAAACTTAATGCCATATCGAGCGACAGGGGAAATATGGGATGCATTAGGAGCCCCATTCTTCCTCACAGTACAACAATGAATTCGCACCACAAATTCAAAAATAGCCACTTTGACTAGACTGAAAAACCTCGATCTGGGAAACCAGTTGACCTGAATGACGACCTCCTCTTGGAACTGGTTGAAGAGGACTTCAGGTGTGGTACCCGCGAGTTGAAACAGGAGCTCAATAGCCATCAAGACACAGTAGCTGTCCATTTGAATCGCCTTGGAAGTACATGAAGATATGGACATATGGATAAGTAGTAAGCTGGGTGGTCACCACCTCCAAATGAGTAGAGATTTAAGTCCGAACTTGTTGAATTTTGGCCCCCCTACTCATGGTTGGAAGACTTAATCATCGGCGACGAGAAGTGTGTTCCCTAAGTAAACCATACAAGGAAGCGCCAGTGGCTCGGACGCGTACAGCGTGGAATCCCGGCCCCCAAACCAGAACTCTAAAATAGGAGGGTAATGCTTAGTGCTTGAAGCCATTCGGAAGGATCATTCAGTGGGGCTTGCTGCCACCAAACTCCACTTTCAGCACCAAGGTCTTGTGTACTCTGTGAACCTTATTGCTGCAGATCTACGAGAGAAAAGAGAAAAGTCTACTTTCTCCACGACAGTGCTCGCCACACATATCGAAGGAGGTCCAGAAGAAACTTCAAATCTCGGGATGGCATGTTCGTGCCCACCCACTGCACTCACCAGACCTGGCTCTAACGGATTATCACCTGCTCCTGTCGCTGTCAAACCATCTGAGAAATAAGAAGTTCGATGATGTAAATCAAGTCGAGACGTGCATCGGCGGGTTCTTCTCCTCAAAACCCCAGGAATTCTGCGCAAACAAGTTACACAAGTTGCCTGATAAATAGCCATAACTTGTCGATAGTGATGGTGCATATATCTGTTAATCATTAGTGGTCGTGAAGGAAAAAAAAGCTGAAAAAAATTGCAAAAGGTGCACATACTTTTCTGCCAACCTGATATAATAGGCTAAGTGTGTCTGTTGGTGTGTTTGTATGTGTGCATGTGTGTGTGTTTGTCCTACCGGATGTTCACAACTCCTGTCCCATTGTAGCCGAACCATCCAAGTTCGAAAGAGAGATAGACAACAGGATGGGAACACTGATAGCAGGTGATAGGAAGTGACAACAATATGTAGAAATTGATAAGGAGCCTTGAAAAAAAGACAGGATCCGCCACTCCCTTCATGTAAGCGGCAGAGCCATGGCACTTTGGCAGGTGGTGTAGGACGCAAAGAGAGCGTCAATGATTGGTGACAGGGAACGATAACAAGTGATAGGGACTGATAAGAAGCCATAGAAGACGAGAGCCACTCAATCCTACATCACTTATTGAAATGCCGAGGTTCCACTGTTAATTAAGCTACTAATGTGCTTGGGTCCACGGGAAATGCAGTTATGAGCTCCCGCTCAACCATTTATTTTGCGTAAACCCCAGCACCCTGTGGGCGAGTCGGGCCCGGCCACCTGCCATGAGTGTGGTGTGTGTTTGACAGGAAAACCTCTTGTTACCGTGGACCTGGAATTTTCAGATTCGGTAGTAGTACGGTGGGCAGAACACTCATAGCAGTTAGGATGACCAGACCCCTCCCACGGGGCGTGTTCGATAGAAAGTTTCGACCCTGAATTCGTAACTCCTCTCCTCCTGAACCTAAAATGTTGAAAATAGATAGGAGTACAGGTGGCAGCAGGGAAACACTGATGATTTGTGTAGGAGGTCATGGCAATTGAGCCGTACGATCCGTTACCTCCTTCGTGTGAAGGGTGAAGCCTCGGCACATAGTAAGGAATGTGGATTTAGAATGGATCGTAAATGTTCATTATTAAGGAATGATAATAACTGTTAGAGGCTAAAAACGAGCCACAGAAGGCGAGTTTCATTAGGTCCACAACATCTACGGTCCCTTTTTTCATATTAGAAAAGAAGCTCTCCAGTAGGTGATGTATGTATAATGAAAAGAGATCGAAGGTGATTGATGACAAGCACTGATAATAAGCGGGCAAGGGCTGACGAAGAGCCTAGACGGCTGGAGACGCTAGGTTTGGGTCCCTTCCGTATTAACAAAGAGCTGGAAAATTTTGGAGCGGTTTTGGAAGGAGACACATACTCTAGGCACTAATGATCCTTAAATTCCAAGACTTGATCGCTGGAGTTATCAAAGTAAACAGAGGAGACCCATACAGTACGGATAGGAGTTCACATTGAAAGTAGAATGAGGTCGTCCGGGAGAACAACAAAGTATAACAATCGTCAGTTCAAATATAAGGTACGATGAAGCCGGAGTCAACGTTGAGGGATTAAAGAGACAAGTGGCGGTAAACTTGTTCCAAACCCTTACTATCCTGATAGTATAGAGAATAGAGAAACGAGTTTCCTGAGCTAGTCCTTCACTTGTCCGAAGAGGGAAGTAAAACTCGTTCAGTGGACGTCAATCACGGTATGAGGCGATTGACTACTTTTATAAGCGCTAATCGGGGTCCAGCGTCGACCGACTGGTGTCCTCCTGGACCGTTCGTACGGCGTACGCTGCGAGAAGGGAGAGGGGATCAACTTGATGCAGAAGTTTGCGAATCGGGCTCGAAACCTTCTTTTCTTTCCATGACATCAGTTACAACGCCATAAAGCCAAAAACTCATAGACTGCCTCTTGTTAAAGATCTGGAAATGCAGAATCGCTTTGTCAGCCCACTTGACGCCACAAGTCTTCATTTTTCTTTGTATACGCCTCCTGTCTTCCCTTCACTCACAAAGCTGTCAGGAGGGTGGTATTAGGACGTTTGGAAAAGTCTGTCAAGAAATTTACAGAAGATTTTTCTCATTTTCTGGAACTCCCTACAGGGTATTCTGGGAAAACTATTTTGTTGTCAGGCGCAACAATCCGGAACTTTCAGATTATCACTACCCGTCGATCAGATCGAAGCTTTTCTTTGGCTTCTTTCCCTGCTTCGCAGCGTTGAAACCAGTCGTGCACTTAACCGCTTCTTGAAGACTTCAAAGTCAAATACTTGACTATGTAAGGTACTATGTGAAGAGTATATGCGGGATCGTGATTACCGTTGGACCGAGGCGTTTACTTACTGTATCCCTCGGAATGTCGAACAGACCCAGGACGGCCGCCAGCGCGATGGTCAGACTTCCCACAGAAACCATGAACGAAAGAAATGCCATGTCTCGTGACTCTGGAGCAAGGATGATCCACTGGACCACACTGGCCCGCAACGGGGAATTTCGGGGACGTTACTACCGCCCGTTGGGGAATTCGATTGTAAATGGTACGACAGGCGCACAGGTGAAAGTCCGTGTTTCATAAAACCTGTACATTTTTGTTGTGAATATTGCAAGCCAACAGCAGAAGAGCGCAAAGTAAAGCCGCTGATAGAGAGAAACTCAAGGTAAAATGGCTTACCCCCACCATTATCAGTGATCCACAGTATCCCGCTCCTAGTAAACAACCAAATGGTATGGTGGCACTCGGGTAGAGTCCATTCTATGTTAGCGGCATCACAGAGTGATGACCACTCGTCCCTATACCAACAACGTATGCAATCCGTTCATCGTTGAGTCGTGCACAAAGGCTATGCTGCCGTCACCATTGATATCACGGCGTAAGCTCAAAGTTCACAATTTTCTGGTAGTGCTACCTGTTCCGCAATTGTTCGGGAATGCAAATAAAGACATTTAAGTCTTGTACATACTGTTTGGAGTGAGTCAAGAACTGTTAAAGAACTTGCTCCAGAGGGGGCTACTGTATCACACTCACGGTACGTCAAAATCTGGCTTCTGAAGTGAAGTGTGTCCCGTCGTTCATCGAAAACCTTTACCAGTTGAAGAGTTACCCCATTATAGAATAGAGCTCTGCAACGAATAGTTGTGCAATCAAGATACAAACCAATATTGATCACAATCGATCGGCGGTAATGTGGCGAAGTATACATATCTGCTCTGATCTAACATGCTTCAGTATTATCAGTAACGTCATAATAACCTACATTTTGAGTTTATTTCTATGTGTTACTTCAGAACGCAGTAGGTCTCTGATATCACCACCTTTAATGCAATCATGGAATTAACTTCCAAGTACGGCTTTCTATGAACCTCGGCATAAGTGTATTATCGAGTTTAATCTTATTCTGAACTCCTCACGAGGTTTGTAAACAAGCTTCATTAGGCTGACGTTCCGGCGATATCGCCTTCTTCAGAGCCTGAAAAGATCATAACAATTTGCGATTACCCCATCAAACGTCTCCACCAACTCACCGAAGTTCGAACCCCCAGGGCACGCAAGTGATCGGAAGGAGAGGCACTCACCGTAGCTTCGTGGAATCTTTGAAACCACACAGCAAGTGATGGTACCAACCGACCAGTGTCAGCTGGGGTAAATCTTCATTAAAAGTCACTGCTGGAAGGCCAGTCTTATTTAAGGCCGCAGCTCCCGCGTGATTGCGAGACATTCTTCCCTACGATTCATTTTTGCATCGGTGACTTGTATCCAAAATGTCTCGAGGGTTTTGCGTGCGCGCATTCTGACTCCTGTGTTACGACCTCCACGGTAACCTCAAAAACGCCTCCGTTATGTTTTCGAATTCGGTGACTCCCTAAGGCAGTAGACTCTT
>UZAF01020399.1:0-18213 GCA_900617895.1 Haemonchus placei | reverse complement strand
TTAATAGAAGGTCGTACAATTATAAAGTAACAATACCATTTAATATTGGTTGCATGCCCTACACTTACAAATACGTTGAAGGCTTTCCAAGCCCTATCGATATATCTAGGTCTCTGTTCAAAGTTCCATGAGAAGTTAAATCCCTTCCTTAGTTAGATAAGATGACAACCACGCCAACACGATCCCAAAATAAATCACAGTTTTTCAGTAGCGGAGTACGATCAAGCTTTAAATTTTTTTACGTCGTAATCTCATCCCCTCAATTTACTTCTGAGAAATCAGTTGATAAGTTGATTTGACTTAGTTACGATTGCTCCTTGATTGTTCTTAATTCTTTCGTCGCTTGTCATGTCATTTCCCATTATTTTACATGCTTACAGCATGTTCGTTAACAAATAAATGAATTATATCCGAAGGAGAGTCGGAGACTCTTAAGATATGGGAAACGACACCTTATGGAATGATAGTATCAGAGTGCAGGCTAGTGTGAACACAAGTTCGATTGCTGCTGAGGCGAAAAAAACAAGCCTTGCAATGATTGCATCGATACAAGCGTCAAGCCTAGTTTGATAGCCAACTGATGGAGAAACCGAGTAATAACAAAAATACCTAAAGTCGCAAAAAGAATTAGTGATAAAAGTAGACCGTCATGTAGGTTGTAATTCAAGAGTGACATGCAGGAGCCTCGCCTGAGTTCTGTGGGCAGTATGCCAAGGCTACTGAGGTGTGAACGGTGTCATTCAAAGATGTTAGGTGGACTTGGCTTCTAAATGTTGGATCGTTGGATCCTTTAATGGAAAGTCATGGGAGATTGCCAATCTTAAGAAGCGAAGACATATACATGGTCTATACCTTCAAGGCACACGCTGGAAAGGAGGAAAGGCTAGAGGAATTAGGGAAGGTGTCAAGGTTTACTACAGAAAGACACAGAACGAAATGGTGTGCCCATATCAGCATCAGGTTCCTTCACAACTCTGCCTCCGCTGTCGGCAGGGTCAGCCGTCGAATACTGCTGTGAGAATAGACACGAGAGAGTGGTACTGGACAATAACATCCGACACGCAGTACAAGACGGTTGTTATAAGTGCGAAAAATATGGGCTCTAGTTGAGTGTTGACGATGTTATCAGATCAATGCTTAAAGGAGACCATTTCATCTCAGCGGGTGATCTGGATGGCCCCGTCGGCATTGAACTGGATTTCCTAGAAAGGGTTCACGGTGCTAGGGGAGTTCCAATCAGGAACGAAGAATGAAGAAGGATCTAACCCACGACCTGGCAGTCTGCAGCACCAGAAGAAAGAAAATCGGAAAGCAGCCTACTGCAGTCGAGAGAATTAAAAAAAATTGGTTGTATGCTCAAGGAAATCGTCCGTCAGAGGTGTAAAAAACATCAAAGTTCTACTGAGTGAAGACTTGACCCTTCAGCGCAGGCCTCTTCTAACGAAGATAGCCATAGAGCTTTTCGAGGTAGCACGGTTAGAAACAGAAAGGAGAATTCGATAGTGGAAGCTGCATTAAGTGGACTATCTCAAGTCGGTTCGACCTAAGCAGGATTTAGTGCACCCCAACGGCTAGGACAATGTACACATTCGAAAGTGGCCGTATTTTGTCAGCATTATTAAGACTACACCATATACGATGGAGGCCACTCGTCGAAAACTCAAATAACTAGTCACCAAGGGCGAAGTGGGAGCGCTCATAGTGCGACGTCGACGTTGGTGTAAGGACGCCTGTGTCACTTTCATGAGCGTACTATTCGTCGGCGTCGCGTAGTCGGAATTACAAAAACGCCCAGTGAAGGCTCTTTTTGCGTTTTTTGGTCTGCTATAGCGAGCTCTAGACAGCTAATATAAATACCCTTTCCGTGCCACTTTTGCCGTCAACTCCTAGGCAATACTCGTTTTCACTATTTTTTTGAAAACTTATCGCTCAAGACCACAGATTTTCGTGCTTTCTTCACCACCTTCCCTTCGTCAACTATTCTGCACTTTACATTGCATTACATTTATTTCCGTTATTCATCTGACATAAACAGAGAAGCGGGCCATAATCTCGAACCATTTAGAAGTTGCTGCCGTGTTTTTCCGTTCTGCTCCAGCGAACATCTTGGAATCATCTTCCCATCGCATACAAGGTCGTCCCATTGATCTATTGCCATAGAGCTTCCATTTTATCAGCCTTACTTCCTACCTTGTGTGGTCTCTTGTCATTAATTGTCATTGTCATTAATTTATTCGCTTGCGCTTAGATCCACTTGTGCTTTCTGGCTTCGACGACAGCGTCCTTACATTTAGTCCCTGCTCGTAGTCCTGCATTTGACATCCTGTCACGAAGTCGGAGAACCAACAGTCGGAGACACAAAAACAACAGACAGTCGGCGCTCCATTCGTCGCTGACATTTTCTGATGTGATCTTCTGCTGCCTTTGTTGAGGCCCACGTTTCACATCCACACACTAGAATGGGTAATACGCAGGTGTAAAAAAGCGTCGCTTAGTCATAAGTGGTGTCATTCGGCTTCTCAGCAGAGCTCGGGCTTTTCTGTTGATGCTCCACGCAGCGCTGATTCTTCGACTAACTTCTTGTTCACGATCATGGGGGGGGGGAACACAAATTGGCCCAAATATACGGAATACGATACCAATTTATTTTCTTCACCATTGACTCTATGTTGCTTTCCATTAGGATTGTTTGAAATCCATTCTTGATTTGCTCGAATTCACTTTGAGTCCGGCCATTTTGGTCACATCAATGAGTTTATTAAGCATTGCTTGTAGCCTATCGACTGTTGCTGAGCACAGAAACAGATCATCGGCGCAGGCGAGATAGTTAAGGCGAACTTTCAATGGGGTAGCCTTGGTCGCCCCAGTCGATTTCATCATGCCACAGTTGAAGCGTCAGAATTGATAACAGTGGAGATAAAGAATCACCTTGTCCAACACCACGTTGTATATCTGTCTCTATCTCCATCGTCCCCACGGCCAAAAACGATCGTCCAGCAGCATACAGCTGCTTGATCATTCTAACCGTGCAGTCAAACATTCCAAACTTCTCCAGTACCTTCCAAATGATTTCGTATTCGATCGCATCAAAAGCCTTCTGGTAATCAATAAAGACCATGTTGGGTGGTTTTCTCCATTCATTGCATGTTTCCATTAGAAAGTTGGCTGACAGGATGTGATCACGAGTGGAGAAGTTACGCCTGAAAGCAGCTTGTTCTTGTGGGACGAGTTCTACAGCCACTTCTTCCACAAGGCCAGTGTTAGAACTTTGAACAGTTCAGAGGGAGAGATTATTCTGTAGGTGTTGATATTCAGTGGATCGCCTTTCTATGGAACAGGATCGTCCTCGCCTTTATGAAACTTTCTGAGAACTCATTGACCTTGAAATGATGGTTTAGTAATCCGCAAGGTCTTCTACCCATGAAGTATCAGGTGCTTCGTCACCCCATATGGAATTCCGTCAGCTCCACGTGCAGCGTTTCCATGAATTCTCCTACATGCATAGCGAAGCTCGTCTGCTGTTATCGGCGTCTCTAAGAGCCGATCGCTGAGAAGACGAAGGATCATTAGGGGATCTGTAGAACTCGTTATAAAACGTAGTTGCAATGGCCATGGCTTTTTGTGGAGTCGTTGTTAGAGTACCATCAGGATATCGAAGTTGGGCTATTTTTCGACGTTCATACGCTACTTCATGTCTTGCATGCCTTATCTTCAATTTGTCTATAACATTTTTCATAACTCGGTCGTTGCGTTTGCGGAGATCACCTGTTAGTGGCCGTCTAACTTGTTTGCGCAATAACGTGTATAGCACAACAGATATTGACCCCTTTCTAAGTCCAGACTTCTGCTCTTTCCTCTCTTCCATTAGCGTCAGTGTTCTAGCACAAATTCGCTCCACTCTTTCCTGCGGTATTTCTGATACAGCTATGCAATTACACGCAGCCTTCACGAAACTTTGGATGTCGAAGCCATTTGCCGGACATGGCTGCGTTGCCGTTGCTGCTTGAAGCTTAAGCCTGTCGAAAAGCGGAGATAATGGTCTTGACCTTTGCAGGAAATGGGCAGGTCATGCACGTAGACAAAGTTATTCGCACCCATCCGGTGATCACTCCCAACATTGTGGCCGGAAAGAGTCGACACGTCGCGAACGTACTTCAAATTCTTGCATAGAACGTGATCTATTTCACTGCGAGTGTTTCCGTTTAGACCTCTCCAGGTCCACTTTCTTCCGAATCTTTTGTTGAAAAATGCGTTCGCGATAACAAGATTATTGGAGTCGCAGAATGAAAACAGCGAAATACATCAGTCATGCCAGTTACCCGTTCCAAAAGGTCTGCAAGCGATTCCTTTATTCCCTGAGCGTCCAATAACAGCATTAAATTCGCCAAAAATGATTTCCGGTTTTGCTTTATTTTTGTAGTTATCCTTGCAGCTTCTATGTCGTCCAGGAATCGCTCAAACTCGTCTTCAGCTGCAGACGTCTTCTTCTATAAGGAATTTGGCTTGTATTACGCGATCACTAATGTAACATACAGCAACGAGCTTTTTGTTCAAACGTAACGACACGTTCAACCCTACACCATACGTGGGAGCACCGTTACAACGTCATTCTGCACCTTAACTAATTATTTACTTCGACTGGGTTACTCTAAATTATCTCCAACTGGCATATAAAGTCTCTTTGCAGTGTACCAAGGGAACTTCCTGCTTACCATAAAGCGCTTCGTCTGTCGTCTGTCTGACTGTCGTTCTGTCTGTCTGTATGTCTGTCACGAAATTCCTTAGCTCCTTTAGATCTGCCTGGAGAGACCGGGTCAAGCGTGGATGTGTGGGCCATGTCCCGAGAAGTATGAAGCACACATCAGCTTGGCCCCGTCCACAGTGGGCGGGGCGTGCATCGAAATGAGCTGTACTGAGGCCTTTGATTTCAAATTCAGTCACAAGACGGCTTCAAGACTGGGGTTTAAAGGTGGCTAGAGGTGTGCGTTGGTAAGTTAGATCGAACTGGGGAGACCCACCCCCGATGGGCGGGGCGTTCTCCAAAAATGCAATGCTTTATGAAAACATTTTGGAAAATCGTAACTCCTGTTCCCGTGGACCTAGAAAGTTCAAAGTTGGAAGGAGTATAGGCGGCGGGATGGGAACACTTATAGTGGGTGGCAGGACCAGACTCCGCCCATAGAGGGGGGGGGGCTTGGGCGGAAACTCATAAATCCGACAAAGGTCTGTAATGAAAAACAACTCATGTGGCTCCGTCCTTCATGGCTAGAGCCCTTAGCGCACGCGATAGCGTGCGTGGCCGCCTGGTTGATTCAGACGCGGGATGTATAAGGGCTTACGGTGCAGCACGTTTCCGGAATGAAGTTTAAGAAACCGCAATGCAGAAAGAAGACTCAAACAGAGGTTGGAAAAAGATGCGAGCTTCAGAAGACTTAGCGATCTACACAAAATGCAAGAGACTCCAGAATGGCGAGGCAAGGAATACGGAAATGGACACCTCGTACGAGAAGTCGGATGTTCAAGAGGAAGGGAAACTTCTCTTCGTTTTTCCCTGAGCCTGACGACGGGCTAATCAAAATGTCGAAGAAGAGGTTTGTAAACGTAACTTCTTGAGGGATAATCAATCCCATCTGAGGGATGCCCCCTAGCATTCGACTTCCACTCAGACGTTGCGGCGTATTGAAAGAGTATGTGGCATATACCATGAACTGTGGTAGCCAGCCGATGTACAAGACAGTGCTTCTATCCTCCTAGACCAGTCGGATACCAGTTAATCCTTTGGAGAAAATGCGCATTTCGACATAGCGCGCCCATGGGGCCACGCCTCCTTTCTGGTATGCGTGACAAACGGCCACCGGTGGGTGCCATTGTCCCAGGAGAATTGCTTGCAGTGACCCACCGAAACTGCTTAGGAATCTGTATGCCATTGACTCTTGAAGAATAATGAGTACTTTGCGACTGCCATGCTGAAAGCGACCGGGCAATCACAAATCAGGTCTTTTACTCTCTGCAATGCTTCCAGACGCACCCAAAACTTGAAAAAAAAAACCTAGGTGTTTTAGTTGTACACCACTTGTAACTAACATGTTACATGTTTGTAATAAGTGAGCTTTTATAGAACATCCATGTGGACCATGTTGAATATAAATACTATAAAGTTTGTCAATAAAGTTTAGAATAATGAACAAATTACAAACATGCGAAGAAACAAAAATCATGGCGGCACCTAACATTGGAAGCAGTTGTCCCATGCGCCAGTCATAGTGGCTCACCAGTGGGTACCATTGTCGTCAAAGGGTTATTCGACCCAGGAGAGATGGAAGTCTTAGTTGGCTTAGGAGGATCTCAACCTGGGATTTGAATCCAAGACCGTACGTGTGAGATAGTGCGCCACTTGCCACTACACCATCTCTGCCCGACTTTATCCAAGAGGTAGTAAGGTACGTAAAAATTTGTCAAGGTTGTTTGCCAACATATTCCGTCGCAAGCGCTGGTATGGGTTGTCAGTGGTCCTTACGAATCGGTGTTCTCGGCCATGAAGATCAAGATAGAGCTCCAGTTCCGAGAATTGCGCCTAATAAATGGGCAGTGCCTTTCTGTGCGGTCTGCATACTGACGACATTTCCCAGTTGCTTCATCTGATTCTTTGTTTCCGTTTTCGCTACAGGTGTGTTTTCGTGCTTTAAAAAAGGAGAATACTTACTTGACACTTTAGCGGCCTTTTAGAGCAGCTCTACTCGTGATACATCGTTAATAACTTCCTCAGTTCCTATTCAACGATGACGGTTTGAATTTTTGGAATCGAAATTTGGACATCCCAACAGCTAGATGTTCTCTGATGTGGGAGCAGACTATTGTCATGAAGTGGATAATAGGTCAAACCAATATCATCACTGAACTTATACGGTCCCTAAGCAAATTCCCTCTAGCCGATTGTAAACTTTGTAAAGTTTCAACGTGTTGGAAAACAATTGCACAAGGCACAAACGCTACATCCATACTGTGTGGATTCGTCAGCGACGAAACGATGTGTACAACTAGATTAATCACAACAGATTCGTCAGTCCATCATCGAGACTCTTCCGCGACCCACAGCTTAACCGAGGAAGTTCGTAGACGATAATTCGCTCTTTATCCACCTTATGGGCCGCAGTCATACGGCTTTGCTCCTAGGCAGCTCGAGAAGATTTTGATGAAGGACGGTCAACAGAAGAGATCCGTAGATTGTTGCCATGTATACTAATTGTATACTAGTATATACTAAGAACTTTCATATTCAGATTCGCATCTATTGCCTCCAATCTGGATTGTCGAGTTTAGTAATCGCGTGTTATTCCTATTACTGTGAAATGTTTGACCAACTTTCCTATGATGTTCATTGTTTCATACTTGTAAGTCTCACCATAATTGAGAAAGTCATCGTGCTCGGTTGCTCTACTCCTTCTCCTGCTGACTTGAACGGCAAAGAAGGGTTTTCAAACTTACAAATCCGATTATACTCATCTGAGCAGCATGCAATGATGCGTTTGTGAAAGTAAGGCAGAACAAAAATACTAAATCTATTTCATAGATTTTATTTCATTTCTCTCTCTCTCTCTCNCCCCCCCCCCCCCCCCCCCCTCCTGCCTTCATGCTTTTGTTGAAATCCGCTACAAAATGTTTCGAAATTTGAATACCACACCACTAGTTCAATGCTCACCGCGTTTATCTAATAAACAGCTTGTTTTTACAGTTCCTTGTTTCTACCTGATTTTCTCGATTTTTTTTTGCTGAAGTCAAAACCAAATTGCTCATCCATTCTTGTCTAGGCCTTAACCACAGGCCACCGCAAATCGATTCTGCTTTCACTCTTATCGTCAGCAGTTCCCGTCCGTCCGCAACCCTAATAATTGATTCCAACAATTCAAAGAAGGATATTACCATCAGGGACACTCGTCTTAAGCTGTGCTCCACGTTGCAGAAAGATAACTATTGGAAAATGAATTACTGTGTTCCAATCGACAAAACGCATGTACGATCAATGGGTAGTGAAATAATATTGCAATGTTCAAGAGTGCAATGCATCGAAACGAAACAAGCACTTTGATAGGGCTTGGAGGCGTGTGAGATCCAACAACGTGCTACCAAACCAATGGCAGTGGGCCAGATACAGCAATCATGGTTTGAACGTTGCTAATTAATATGACAAATAGTGTTTCGATCTTTCCGGCAGCGATTTTGGCGAATACTCACTGATCCCTCCCCGTAAGAACATCGACTGTGAAGAATCCCCACCCACGGCATGGAAATGCAATAGCACGCTTAAATATTTGATATAACCGTGACCTACTCAATGCTCGCCCATTCTGGATGACTTGCCCTTCAGAGGGGGCGTGTAGCGCTACAGCGAGGGATCTCCGTTCTACGTCCGTCGGAACTTCCCCGCCCACTTCGCGCGCGGTGCAGCCCAGTGCGATCTCTGTATGATATTAAAGTACCACTAAGTGTCAGTGGAGCTAATGATCTGCACTAGTCCGTGTTATCTTCACTTTAAGCTGGCTCCGTGGACCGAGCGCAATTCGTATGCCCCGCTGACAAGTGCGACGTATGTCAAAGATCGCTTGCTGATACGCTGCATGCGACAGCTGCAGCGTGACCTATTTTGGCGGACGCGCGGAATGAAGCGCACCCCGATATAGTTACAATAATGGCTGAAAGCCTTATGAAGAGGCGAAAAAAGATACAATTTATGATTTCCTTCCCCGAAAACGAGCCGTGTCCTGTTACTCTCCTTTGGCTAGGTTTCCTGCTTAGACTTTCTAGATGTGTGTACAATGGATTCGTTTTGAACTCGATGAACTCCTCCCATTCTGACAAGCCTACTATCCCTGACTACATCCGTGAACGGCCTATTGTTATTGTGTTGGGCAATGACAGAAATACCTTACATTGGCTCCTCAGATCATCATACAAGCCAAAAACGCAAAGCGGTACCACGGATCTGAGCAAAAGTCGTGATGCGTTCGGAGGGAATGGTCGAGGCCTCGTGACGCATTCACACTCACATTTTTATCAATCGTTCAGTATCGCGTTGAAAATTGAATGGGCTTGGCTGGCATTTGGATGCCTCATTGATTCGCCATTATTCGCATATAATTCATATGGAAATGTCACTCACGAATTTACTATATAATGTAGTAGAAGCAAGACAGCGTAATTTACTAATTTACTGCTGTATTTTTTCTTGTTGGAGATGAATACGAAATCATCTGAATCTTCGAAAATCTTTTCGCAAAAGCCCATCATTCCTGACTAGTTTACCTGATTCATTCTGAGTGAAATTGAATGTCACTTTTGTTCGGTGAAAATGATGTAGGCTATGTGCTTTTATTTCAAATTAGGCTAGTTTCCAACGCGAAATTAAGTTGACTATTGAGTCCTCCATAGTTGTACTGATATCCTTTGTTTGATAACGACATTGTGTGATAAGAGGCCGAGTATCTCCCATTGTCTGCCATTTTTCTATTCAAACAGATTACATCAGCGCAATTTTGTTGAATGAAGACATGATGTCATTGAGATTTGCTTTCTGATAAACGCAGATTCAATGTGATCTTCGTCACCTCAGCATATAAAAGCTTACTGTTTGATTCTGCTTATTAACTTAATATATTGCCTCACTTTTAATGCCATCATAATCATACGGAAGTGCAACGTTAGACCGAATCCTAATCGAGGCTTGCTCACACTTCAGCTCCTTCGTGTTGCGAAAAACTGCCTCATTCCGAACTTTAATACTGTCATCACTCTGTCCCTTTTATTCTCCGTAAAAAACCTTCGAGTTCTCTACCCAAGTGGCCGGAAACTCTACGGAAAATGTCCAAGTTGATTTTATCCGTTCAGATATGCCCTTCCGTATTGCGTTGTCTTGACTTCTGTAGATTTCATTAGATGTTCCGCTATGCAAGAGAATCTCCGATTCTTTGGAATTTATACAGTGTCCCAAAATTATGGGTGCCTAGCAATGAATTTCGTGCTTCAAATTTGAAGATGACAACTAAATTTGTTTACGCGTTTGCTTACATTATCTGCAACAACAAACTACAATCACCCTTCGAAATTTTCCCTCTTATCAGGAATAAAGAAACAGAGTCTGTTTTTGAACTCCTCGTGTGTTCCACAGGGATACCTCGCTTTCATTCCCTCCCAGCCCGCTCTTAAGTCTTGCTTTCAAGGACTCTAACCTGAAATTGAAAACTCGTTTGGTCTTCTCCTAATGAGGGACTATACTCGGCAGCCAAGTGACCCAAAATCTGCAGAGCAGTTTCATCCATGCCACTGAAATCGAGCACCTCGCGTCGGCACCACCCTTGAAGGAGTTTAGCTCTGTGGTCAGGAGTAACGTCCTTTTGGGAAAACTACGGGCTGTTTCAGAATCAGTGCTTCAGTAAGCCTATCAGCATGCCTCTCTGATCCATGTAAAGACTGGGAAGACGCTAGCTTTCACGCCACTGCCGACTTACAAAAATAAAAACTAAGTTGTACTACGATTAATGTTTACTACTTAAGAAATTTTATAATTTCTTTAACAAATTTGGTAATGGTCTCTAATAGAGTACTTATAACGAATGAGTTGGTCCCTGTATGTACAATACTCACCCTAATTATTCGAAAAGACGAAAAAACGCGGATTCGCGTCTTCTTCGTCTTTTCCTTATATTACTGCTTATTCTTCTATTACCTCTTTCCTTAGTAACTACAAGTGAAAAAGGTGGCTTTTTTAAAACCGTTAGAGGATTATCAATATCACTTAAATATATTGCCATACCATTTAATGTTATCGTTCAGTCCGTACGGGTAAGTAGTCAATAGTAGTATAATCCGAAATAGCTCTTTTTTAGTAACGTTGCTTTATCGTGTAACTCAATAGGGTCCAATATTATTATTGATACCACTTTATCGCATTCGAAAAAAATGATTGTATAATGGTGTATTCAGTTTACCTCTAAATATGTTATCAACATATTCTTTGATCCTTGTTTTTACTTTTTTGTAGTCATTCTCACGTACTGAATTTCACACCCATATGAAATGGAAACTTCATCATTACTATTGTTAGAATTATTATCACTGTTATTATTATTACACATTTTAAAATAATATGTAGTAAGGAGAAGGCAATGTATAAATTCAAGTTTACAACATTACATGAAAACTATGCAGCTCTATCGGTGACGTATTTAGACATCTTTTTGCAGTTTTGCTTTATAATATTCTTATGCTATGCACTATTATACATATAGTTAAACTAGTACGTTATGCTTCCCTTTCTTGCTTGCCTGCCTTTCGACAGCATATTTTTGCACTTGGATATGCTCCTTATTTAAGGTAGCTGCAGCTGTCCTAGGGTTATTGGAAACGAAGGGTTTTGGTATACGGAGCTCACAGTGTTTCCAGGTGCTGCGGATATATGAAAGGGGTTTGGAGCTACAGTACTCGAGGAAACAGAGAGTGAATGTGCAAATTGTGGAAGGGATGAAGGTGCATAGAATAAAGGTGGTATAGTGTTTTTGGTGGGCTAGCTAAATACAGAGACCCGTAGGAGTAAGAAGGGGCAACAAGAGCAGCTAATCTCGGTTTGAAGTCGGAGAAGGCACTATGGTCGAAAATAGAGCCGCACAAATGGGACATTGCGCTCATCCCATGACAAACGCTGTAGAGGGGGGGGGGGGGGGGGGGGGGGGTTTATGATGCTTTCATCCACATGTTTGAATATCTCCAAGTGATTTCTGAGAAAGTGGTACAAGGTGTCGACGAAAATGTGAAAAGTTACTCTCTGTTTATTGGTTTGCTAGCAGAAGCCTTGAGAGCATAAATGCTTTCCACAATAAACTCTTTTCCCCTTCCATATGATTACTACAACTTAAGAGCTCTCTGTATTACATGATTAATGTGCTGCATATTTATTCTTTATTTTGCTTTGAATTTATTCCTCATACTTGAAATGTGACGAAGTTTTTAACTCATACAATCGACATTGCTACACATGAGTCTTGTTTGGAAAGAGAGGTCAGCAGCCGACCAATTAGGCGAGTTCACCCCCACAGGCTAGTGAGAGGAGGTGGGAAGAAGGTGCGAAGTGGGCAGATTTGTACGTGAATTGGCTCACTCAATCCCGTCATCATTCTTGGCGTTAGGAGCATATCAATCGATGATTAACGAGCGCTGAATCAGCGCCATCTCCATCGAAGCACTTCAGTTTCAATCAGGTTTTTATCATAACCATTAGCGTTCTACAAACATCGTGCACTCTGAACTACTTTGAATCCTTGCTAAGCTACCCACTAGATAAATACAACAAACAACCCATTACTGTATCGGTTCTGGGTATTGGTGTTTCAACTGGGTAGGTGGTCTAAACGGTGGCCTCCAATTGCTGACGGCCTGGGTAACCGATCAAGGATAATCCTTCATTTTATCTTGTCTGTTGTATTTATCATTCGTTAGGTCATCCAGCATAGCAACGGTAGCATTGTTTTACTACTCTGCACTTTAATTTTTTATCTGTGACTAACGCTGCGACATATTGAGAGTGGGAGGGGTCGAAAGTGAGTGATCGGCCTGTGTCTGTCGACGCCCGATCTTTTTGTTCTACTCGAAGTTCAACGAGCCGTCTAGTTCGTGCTCTTCCTCGCTATCCACTCTTATCGATCGTCTAAGCTGTTATTCGTTTTTGGATGATTTCTATGTTCGAAAATTGCTGTCGATTATATCGGCCTTCACCTTCTCGAAACACTATAAAGTCAAAACTAATGGGTTCATATTCACTGTGTCCCCTCCCACTCTAAACGTGCCCTTTAAGATAGTTTCGCGGAACTTTGTACCACATAGAGGTGTCGTCATGTAGGCTGCCAGAAGTAACTCGATCAATATTGTGTCAATTGTTTCTGGATTTGCAGTCAATCAATCATCATAAGATATCACTGATCTGCTGTCTAGTATCGTATCTACCAACTTGCAGTCTTTCAGTGGACAGCCGTGCCTATTTTGAGGACGAGGAGTGCGGCTCCTTGGACGGTATGAACCAAGAGTTCGACTATTCCAGTCTCTCCATTAATCTCCAACCAGGTAATCTTGATTCAATTTTCAAACTCGTTGGTACTATGTAGAGGTGCAGACACTAAATTTGCTCCCCCTTGACTCCTTATTTTTCTGCCTAACTAATCAGATGTGGTTTCAAGCGACAGCATACTTGCTTTTCAAAAACGTTCAAGGTGGAGGTGTAAACAGTTGGAGGGAGGGGAGGGGTTGGGGGTACTGCTTTTGTCCAACACTGAGCGCTAGCGCGCAGAGGAGGAAGGGTAGCCGACTTCACTTGTGCTCCTGTGCTTTGCTTGAGCCAAAAGAATACTGTTTATCTAGATTCTAGGAGAGGAAGAGCTACGGGGTGGGTGAGACTATTACCACGTGCAAATAGCTAAGATGGGCTAAGAATGAACATCCTAGCTTGCCTACACCAGAGCTCCTTCCCCTCCAAGGTTTATTTAAGTAAACATACTCTTTTAGCTGAGAAAAAAGCTGCCCTACCACCTCCCCAATAGCTGAGATGGGATAAGAATTGAACATCTTGGCTTGTTCAACCCGAAGTTCCTCCCCTTCCAAGGTTTAGGTACATGAACATATTCCTCGTTTAAGAAACCTTCCTACAAACCATTACATCACAATGAGCTCGCGAAGTAGGCTACCCCTCCTCCACGCCCTAGCACTCAATGATTTGAGAACCCCCACCCCTCCCCACCCCCTCCGACGCGCGTCACACGGAACGAAAAATCAGTGCCGGCAGTTGGTTCGTACAGTAACCCCTAGCCTCCCTATCACCCACCCCGTGTCCTTCCCAAACCCTTTTAGACGCGTCGTATATGTGACGGATGAGAGTTTGCGTATTAAAGTGGTTGCCATGCCGGATTGCTGGGAGAGCTGAATGCCATACTAATTTTCGTATCTGTCCATGTCCCAACGGCATTGTTACTGCGATCAAAATCACTCAGCTGTCAAAGGGCGCTAGTGAATGCTTATTTGTTCTGAACAATTTCGGCAGGATGGATGTTTCTCTGCGTTATTACATTGTTGATTACGTTGGACCCATTTCTCCTGTTACGCGGAATATTGTATGTGAAGTTTTGAAAATTCTCATGGATGACAAGTTGGGTTTCATTGGAAATCGGATCGATTCTCTAATAGACATTTAGTCTGAAAAGGTCAGTGTGTAACATGATCAAATGATGTTTCCAGTGATAGTAATCCGTTTAAAATGCCTTCGATCAATTCTTATTACCAATCTGCATTGTTGACAGGTCGCATTACCATCGATATTCATCTTGACTTCCGTTCTTTCTTAAACATACAACTTCGAATGTTTGTCATGTTCGAGCCTAAACAATGCCCTTCTAATACCTAAGGAGGGGGGGGGGGGGGGGGTGATGGGGTGGCAATCGAGGCAGAACAGATGCATACCCGGTATACCCAACTCGAATATACTTATTCTTCTAACCACTTCAATAACATTAGAATAGATATGGCAATGCATGTTAAATTAATTCAAGTCGATGAAGCTTTCTGGTGAAGGGTCGAACGTACCATGGTTGTCTAAGGTTGGATCGGGGTCAGGGAGACGAAGTATCCGCAAAATAGGAATGAGAACGACATGATGTAGGCGCTGAGTTGGGAACAAGGTTGTTGGGAATCGCTTTTCATCACAACTTCAAACAAATAAGCTTTGTCGTCTGTGGCCAGGAAATTACCGAATGAACTCGTAGTTTATCCTATCTACTGAAAGAGAGTACCATTGAATTAGCACGCTAAAGAAGTTCTGCTGTTTCAAGCGATAATATCCATTTGATCGGCAGGTTCTGCATCATTTGGATTAATTTTGGAGTTATACACTAGATACATACTGGCAACTTTGAATACTGGAGCGCGGAGTGACCTTGACTAAACGCAACAAATGCATAGGGAAAGAGAATCAGTAATCGAAATCATATGCAATTCACTGAGCAACGATAGTGAAAGGAACATTGCGAAAAGCTCTTCTTCATGAAGTTCAGAGGGTCATAAAACTACTCCAAAATGTGGCAATGAATAGTTTGGTTTGGCTTAACTCGATTCTGCATGAATGGATCTTCCGATGCTCCATCTCATAGTCACATCAAGTACCACATACTCAATATAGCACTTTCGCTTGTTTTCTTTACTGTATTCTTTATTCTAACTCTTCTTCCCTATAGTGATGGATTGCGTATTGACGGTGTGCTCTGTACAGCCGGTTAGAGGTATGCCAGGTGTCTGAACTGGTTGAGACAGGGAATCACCAGCTGACATGCTTACTGCGACCTCGCACGATTATGTATGAAGCAGTAGACATCTCAATCGACTCGAAACACACAAGCAGGACTAGTGCTCCTGCGCTCGAATGGGTAATATGTTTGGGGTCATTAATTTGACGACAGCTGGTTCGATAAAGGTTCACATTCGAGAGTGTGGGTGACGTACGGCCGCTTGCTTCTTGCAAAAATTTCTATTCCGGACCTGCGAGTGCCACTGGTTTAAAAAGCAGGAAATGAGCACATTTTTTGTCTCGATCCTTTGAGCTGCAACTATCCTCCACGACTGCTTTCCTATGCTTCCAAAATATTCGGTTTCATAAGGAACAAATATTCATCTTGAAAGATAAAACAATACTCTTTTCAAAAATTGCTTTTGTACAGGTGCCGATGTAGCTGTCGATCTTCTTCCTGTACCACCTGATGGTGGCTATGGATGGGTGATTGTTATAGCTGCTTTCTTCTCAAATCTCATCGTTGACGGCGTTTGCACTTCTTTTACGGAGTTCAAGGGTGCTTATTCACAACATTTCCATGTGAGTATTTCTTAAATGCTTTTGGTTCTACGAATTGGCACGAAATAAAGCGAATGTCGCGGCTTTCTAAATGATTGCTATGTGGCATCTTTGGAGTCTCATAAAACTCTTTTGACAATTGAAGCCTTCAAATCGATGACGGACATCACAGAATATTTGTGATCGGTTCGCTACCAACACAACCGAATCATGAGCGGTCGTAGGGAAGGACTGCGTCTTCCAAGACAAGACTAGTAAATGCCATTCTAGTCGAATACGATTCAACATATTTAGGCTTCTGACGCCTCAACCGCCCTTATAGGCTCTTTGCTGATCGGCGTTTACTTGCTAGTTGGTGAGAAGTGTTACAGTTTTAGAATGAATTCATAATGTACGTACTGGCCATTCATTGATGATTTGTTTTTTGTTAGGACCTGTTGTGGGTGGTTTGGTGAACAAGTATGGTGCTCGCAAAGTTGTCATCGGTGGTGCTCTCATTGCTGGGACCGCCTTTATCATCTCCGTGGCTGCACCCAACATCTATGCTTTCATGCTAATCTACGGCGTCGTTGGAGGTGTTGGATTCGGGATGATCTATCTCCCAGCCATAGTTGTTGTCGGGTATTATTTTGAGAGTAAACGGTTGGTTTGAACACTTTCAGTAATCAATCGTAGATAGTCTAGTCCATTCCCAACTTATGTGCATAGCGCGGTTTTGGAAGAACAACGTGGAAGATCTGCCCGCTTTTTCGCCGATTATTACTATCTGTTTCCATCTGGTTTTCTAAAATTTAACGAGTGATCGAATCGGTGTAATTTTGCATCATCTTAGAGGGGAAGCATGCCTCTTTTGGGACAGGTGAGGCTATATCGATAAAAATGACGTATTGTAGGAGGCGGTCCCATGCTTCCACCTGTCATAATTGAGTGTTTTTACGAGCCGAAATAATGTAAAACTCAAGCTCTATGGTGAAAATTTCGAAGGTCACTTGTAGTAAAGAAATTTTCAAGATGTGATGCTTCGCCAAATTTCAGCATGAGTTCCTCGCGTAATCCTGAACACCGTGTTTTCCGTTGTAGGCAAAAGATCGTGAACATGTATTGATCCACTTCTTTTAGAGCTATAGCTACTGGTATTGCTGTCGCTGGATCTGGGGTTGGAACTATGATCATGCCGTTTGTTTGTCAATATTGCATCTCGAGTGAGTAACCCTGGAGTGTATAGTGCTCCTAGAGGAACAGTTTCTTTGTTACAGCGATAAGATAATGTTATTCAGATATTGGTTGGAAGTATACGGTTTGGATTCTGGCAGTACTAGTTTTTCTTTGCGCTTTATTCGGTCTGCTATATCGACCACTGACGCCACCAGCGATTGAGCAGAAGGATCAAGAGCTCGTACCGCTCAGAGCTGCACTAAGAAAGATGTCAGAAGGGGACGACTACGAGGTGGGTAAATGGTAAAAGCTGTAGACTGTCCGTAATGAGCTTTGACGAGCTCAAACACGCAAAAACTTTTCCTGGGGACTAGACCACGCTTTGAGCCTAGGAAGAATCTTATGTCTGAAAATTGTGTCTCAGATTGTCCTGGTTCATTTGGACCGTCTACAATTCTAGCTTTCGAGAGCCACTTGAAGCCAGAATGTCTATTGTGTCACATAGTGGGGCAAAACAGTATGTATGATTGGCACTCAGCCCTTTACCAATCGCACCTTCTCATCAGAGGATAATGATACACACTAGGTGTTCAGGCTAAGTGCTCTCTATGTATCGCTTAACACATTCAAAAGACTTATAGAATCGTGCCAATTCTCAGATGTCCAACGAAAACGACAGCCCAACGAAGCGATACTCTAGAGTAGAAGCAGGTACGGTTCCAATGTTCCTTCACAAGTCGAAACCTCTGTTCAGATCACGAGCTGGGGAGTTGACCAAAGGGCTGTCAAAAATCGTTTTCAGCTACTTTAAGTTCAGTCTCTCTTTTGTATCTAAGCTGCGAGTTTGAAGATCTATGAGTATATCTCTACTATGAAAAAAAAAATGAAAACTGCTCTGTTTGATGTGAAGGTCTATTGACTCAAGGTATATGGAGAATCTGGTATCTCGCATGCAATACAGATTCGAACTTCCTTAAAGCTTGCTTTCGATTGAACCGGTCAGGTTTCGGCGGCCGAGGAAAGTAGCCATGGAGAGCCTGTCTGAAGAGGTCTTCCAACTTTTAGAGTGTTTTGTTGGAATATTCGTGGTTAAATATATCTTGTTGGCATTGATTAGTTTTTTGTAGGAGCACTTCAAGGCGCCGTTCACATAATTTTGGGTAATCCAGATTATGATGAAAAAC
>UZAF01020398.1:0-18213 GCA_900617895.1 Haemonchus placei | reverse complement strand
GATTTCTAGAAAAATAGGCTCTTCAAAAGTAAAGAAAATAGAGCCTGGTCGAGATTGCCATGACGGAAATAGCAGGGAAGGGGTATTCGGACGAGATTTCAGTTATTGCAATTGCGCAAAGAGCTGAATACATCAGGACAGAACTGCACGAACTGTCTTTCACTGTCGCTATGGATCATGACAAGTTGTTCGAACTTCCTACATGGGTTCCCTTGTGATCGGTGCAGCCTTTACAATTCCGGTGAAACTCGTCCAACGATACAGACGGGCCAATCATTGGGCCTTCATAACTCCCCAACTAGGCCGTTTTTTGACCTCATAGTGCCAGATATGGTTTACACGGGGGCCTCAAACTCATCCTGTGGGGCAATCTCAGAAATCATTTTTATCGTGAACTGTGCACCTAAGCCCCCACACGAACGCGCTGAAATTAGATCTGAGCAGAACTGAGCTTTGCCTGTTACCTTTTCATGTCCGAAAGAGATTGTTTAAAATTTGCTTGTCACAGTCTTCAGTTATAAGAACGACAAAGATCTTGAAATTATACCACCACTCACTTATCATTCAACGTTTTCACCAAAATCGGAAGAGTACCGAAGTATGCATTTCACCGCAAACTTTCAGAGTCTTGGCCCTCAGAGTGGCAATTGAATTAATTATATTCTAAAATTTTTTTCTAGCTTCTGTAATACGTGTCAGAGTAAGGTAATCATTCAAAACTTCCACCAGCTTCCTCCTGTATTCCAAACTTTTTTCTATGTTCGCATACTGATCTGCAGCAACAAGACATCACTCATTTCACTCCTTTTTATTTGTCCTATGTAGATGGAAGTTTTCTATGGCAGTGTTCTCCTATGATGCTGAATCGTATTAGCCATTCATTGGTTATAGAATGGCCAATGGTGTCCATCAAGACATGGCGAAAAAAGTTCATTTTGGAAGCCCATCATCTCTCTAATTCCTCATACTCACTCCCAATTCCTATATCCGCTTGCGCTGCTACTGATTGTCGAGATCAAGTCCGTTTTATTAAATAACGCAATCAGCCCATTAAAGGGTCCCGTCAAAGAGTCAGAAATAGTCCGTCGATCATCGGCGCCTTGGCTTTAGCCACCCTACAAACTGGACATATGGCGCAACTTACCAAAACAGCCGTGGTGAGTTCCTTTCCATAATAGTTCCTGTTGAAAATTCTGAAGTTCGTTACTTCTTCGTATGATTTTTTGTGCTCACTTTGTTTCATCATTCAAAGATGAACGTGTTCGCTGAAGGCATTTACCATTCTATCTTTGACTTCGATAGTTTTTGAAGCACTTTCGATTCATGTTAAACGGATACACAGTCTGCCTAGAAAAAGAATCGCATTACGCTGGAGATATAGGGCTCATGTATGTATATAAATGCGTACTTGCCAACAAGACATTCATTTGTAGTGCCTCCCCCATTTCGAGTTGCACAGTGGTCATCCTTTCTTGCAGATCCTTTGGTAGCAACAAATGAAACTATTACCCCTCCGGGCACTTACCTTAAAGACGTATCATGGAAGATTTCTTCATAATTCATCGCGTAGCATTGGAATTGATAAACTGGAAGTTTGTGTTTTCTTTTGAGAAGTGTCTCAATCTCGTCATAGTTTCTCACAAAAAGCACGAGTCGGAAAGCTATTCTCTGTAATGGAATGTTTCTTTACTCCAGGATCCTTTGCTCTGATTAAGTTCCAAGATTGAATTCGATCTCGCCCATTTTCTACCTGTTTCTTTGCTTTTTCATGAACTCATATGTATATATAAGCTTTACTCCTGTGGAAAACAAGGTGAACATAAAGACTTAGACCATGAGCACTGCATAGTTCATTCCGTGGTAGAAACTATACGCACAGCACTTTCTGTTTTTCGCCTTTTCCTCCTCATCGTTTCTTCATAATTCCAATGTTCTTGTAATAAAAGGGCTCTAGTATGACTCCAATATAGTTTACGTGCAATTACCACATTTCCTTCCATAATGGTCATTGGAAATGTGCACACCTGTGTCACGTTGTTAGAATTCATGAAAACGCTAGTCACCTTAGATTTCGAAGCTCCCATCCTCATTTTGTGCCTCTACATCGGGACTCTTCGCGGCTCTTCAATGCAATCAGGGGCGAATAGTTTGATTCTCAAGTTTTGGATGCTTCCGGAACGAGATTTGAACTGGAGGTAGACTGAAAGAGAACTATCCTCCCGGAGAACAAGTTTCGTCCTTTCCCGTTTTCACTACCTTCCTGGCCTATCTATGACTGATTGAATGGGTTCTCTTTGCCGGACATGTGTCATTCAAAACGAATGCACGGCCATTCGCTTCATTAGGTCTTTGAGTTCTTCTTTTTTTTTGCTCGAAGGAAAATCGAAGCTCATTGAAATTGCATTAGACGACCATTCATTTTTTAGTATGATGATATGACTTGCCGACATTTGCAAAGTACTTCATCTTACATCATTCCATGGCGTTTCCATAAAGCGAAGGAAGTACGTATTCCCCACCATCAGATCTTTCAAACGTTTTAGCAGGAAGACTTTGTTGAAACGGACTCAATGATGGGCCGAATAATCGAAGCAAACTGAGCTGTTGCCATGGAAACCAACCGTACCAACTACTATGTCAACTACTGTTTCAATAAAAAGTTCATATGATCTGAGAAGGTCCAAAAGCGACAGTTGAATAACAGTCACACTTCTTTACCTTGTTTTTGTTTGTGGAATCCTGAATGGAATGGATATGCTACTATAGATTCTTATAAAATCATGAAAAACTCTTTTCCTGCTTCCCCAACATACCCAGCATACGATGAGGTAATCTCGCCTCATTGACTGCGTTGACCGGTAACTCTGTTACACTCAATTGAGAGCTACATAATATGGGGCACTTGAGCGAAAAACTTCATTATGTAAGGCAGAGAGCATGATTAAAAAAGCACACCTCCGAAAGTCATGCTGCGGTAACTTACAGCTTCTTTTCTTGAGTTCCCACGTCTTTTTCCCGCATTGTTTCTTGGCTTCGTGTGGCCTAATCATAAGCCTATTCGTTTGACTGCCATTTCAATTATCTGGGCCGAGGTCAATGACCCTATTTGATCTGGTCTTTCCTGAAGAGTTCTCTTTCCGCTTTTCGTGCCTTGTTTGTGTGGATGCTCACAGGGTCTTTATGTCGATGATAAGTCGAGAAATAAGTATTCAAAATGAGCGGCCGAGTTTCATGAGTACAGTTTTGATTTGCCCCCGAAATTTAAGAAGGACGGCATCGTGTTCATGTTCCTCGGATGTTCCTTCTGCTTGCTTATCTGTTTCTTACGGGGCCTTGCATTTTTTTCAACTCGGTTGAGCTTTGGTTGTATCGAAAAGATCGCGAATCTCTTAACATGAGCTTTCACTTTCTTTTTGAATAAACTCCATTAAGTTGATTAATTAAAGTTGTACCCAAATAACTAGTGAGACTGCACTTGATTGGTGAATCAAAAAAAGTGACGTCACCTAGAAAACCTATTTGTTCGTTGCTGGAATTGCTCAAGGGTCTGCGAGGTCATCAGGCAACCAACTAGGTTAGATCACCTCTCACTGAAATAGTGGAAATGCCTTACGGCCTTCCCGTAACCGCATTTTATGTTTTGGTGCCTCTGCTCTGAAACTACTACCGTGCCAGCCTCTCACATACCGCTGTGTTCCGGATTTCTTCAAATTTCAATGTTTCAGATTTTAGTGTTTTTGTCATCACTAGAGTACACAACTTTTCACTGCTCACCTGGGAAAAATGAGCTTTCTCCTTAGAATTTGGTAACAGGACTTCATTTTTGACCACTTAGTACTGAGACGTGAGCAGCTAGTGTTACGGAATGATTCCACCTTGAATATCAAGCTAACACTAATTCCATTAAGGATAATAGAAAATAGATTTACTCCATTCTCATGCAGTGAGAGTAATGAGGATCCCTCGAATCAGGTTCAGCGGTAACAACTGACAGCAAGCCTGTAGTGTAAAAATACTAAATAAGATGCCAAGTGGTAATAATTGCCTTGATTGGCTAGGGGCACGATCAGGTCATAACAGCAATTTGTCGGTGCCACTGGGAGGATGCGGTCATGTTTTGGGAATGACATGCCTGATGGTATGTGGAAAATGACATGAAGGAACCCGATTCCAAGCAGCTGGCAAATGAGCACCAGCGTTTAGATTTTTGAAGCTTTTTGTTGTCTCAATTTACAAGACGAGACGAGAAGATTGGGCGGTAAGAAGACAACCCCTTATATTTTTTTTTCCAAACCTAATTAACAGGAAGAACTGGGAACAAAATGCACTCCAAAATAGTGATGTAATAACGGATAAATAGCCAACTTTCTGATGTTATGAACTCTCTGAAGTAAGTAAATGCAAGGATGACGCATAGACTCAACATCTCATTAATTTTTCTAAAGCTGATGCTGCGCTGTTCCCAGAGAATTTATATTAATTCTTGTTTCAAGCGGTATTGAAGAAGCTGGACTAACGTTAATAATAATCATTTTTTAGATAATCAATTATTTCATAATATAGTTGCTCATGAAATAGAAAAAGAATATGAGATTCCAATTCTTAGCATTCACTAAGCAGTATTATCAAGTTGCATGCAATATATATTACTCAATAATATGAAACGATTTATCAAGCAGTCTATAAAATACAGTATTTTCTTCGAGGGATACACATGGCACATCGTTTCATATAATCTATTGAAAAAAAAAACTTTGGGTTTTCAGAATGTTAGATTATTAGTTCGAAGCAGAATCATTATGAGATTCTTGGTTTCTCCTTCCTCGGCTCATTCCAGAGATGTACTTCAGAGATGAGCAGTAGAAACATAGGGACCTGGTGAATATTTTGCAGCATAAGGTAGGGTTGTGTGTTGTAAATCCTTTGACAAAGCGGTGCACCTACACCTCTGTGTGAGGTTTTAGTGATGAGAAACTCAATGTGAAAGGTACTTTTCATTTCAACTCATCTTTGTTAAAGTGGAATAGCTGTAACACAGCTCTGAAAGCAACTACTGTAAAAGGAGCGCAGTAGTGGAATTCAATGCTCTTCTTTCCCGGTCCTACTCGAGCAGGAATGGAGGAATCCATGTCAGGTAAAGTGGGATGATGTAGTGCTAAGTGGCGCACTATCTCTCGCGCATGGTCACGAGTTCGAATCCCGTATAGGTGTCCGACTAGGCCGACCAAGCCTCCCATCCTTCCTGGATTGGTTAATTGGCACCAGGCACGTCTGGGAGTGTAAAAGCACAGGCTTGTATAGAGGCTGGCCTCTGCAGTTCATTGTATAGGCCACATATGTACACATTCAATCTACCACTACGATTTTGAAAGGACAAATGCGAGGAGCATCCCTCAGGCGAGATTGATCAACGACAAAAAACATTTATCCTTCACAACAAGGAAAGGGAGACTGTGAGTAGGACAGAATGTTTCAACACCGCCTCCGCTGGCATCACCTGTTCCGTACACTATACGAGAAGGTTACTCGATCTAAACGTTACTCGAAGGCAAGTGATGAATTGGACAGAAGGAGCAGTTGCTGGACATTGGCAGTCACATATAAGATTTTGAGCCTTTATAGTTCGGTAATGCATTAGACACCTTGATCAATCGAAAAATGCGGAAAAATGCTGAATCCCATCTTAATTCCTTTTTGTAACTAGGTTTGATTTTATTTTTTTTTCGTATTGAATGCTATTCTGTTTAACTCAGTTCGTTGAGCTCTGCGAAGCTATGGCGCATAACGAATCCGAAAAAGCCTCGTTTGATGTCCTCGTTTCATCAAAGCTCCCAAGGGCACAGCATTAGCAGCGATGCTCACAATAATCGGTTCAGTATTCCCCTCTGAAGTAAGAAGAAACTGGTCGTGGCGTTGTTCTGACGGGGTTGAGCAGTTCAGTGTCTTTTCTTTGTAGAATGTATGAAATTACGGAGGTAAAAATTTCGAGCGATGTTGACTTACATTTAAGAAATAATTGAGAAATAACATGGATGGATGTTTCCCAGTTTCGATGAGTGACATATGTCTTCTACAAAAGTAGAACTCCTCTTGATTTCGACTCTAATCAAGGTGTTAGTCCTTCGTCAAAGAAAAACGAAACCTTATACTTTTTTTTCGCTTTTTTAAATGATATTTACCGTGTTTAGAAAGGAGATATGCATTCACGCATCAGAAGCATTCATTTGAAACCCTTCGTGTACGTACATGATCCGCTGAAAGTAGCTAGTTCTCTTGAGCCCCCATATATTCATCCAGAATCGGATTCAGGTTTAGGACTAGAGGTCACATTTTGAAAATTCACATCGCTATAGACTATGAAAAAACTCGATGATTTGTGATTTACACCAGGAAAATCGCTTCAAGTTAAACCCTTGAGTTGAACTCGATCAAATTTCTACTCCTGTCATTCATGTCCAAGGTGCCAGGGAGAAAACATTTGATTGAACTCGCTCTGATACGCGCCACAAGCCCGACATAATTAGAGAAATGTGCTTATGACTTTACGTGTATAGCAACAACCTGCAACAACTTTTAGAAAAGCGTATCATTTTGCAAGGGCAGAGCATAAACTGCCTTCAGGCATGTTGTGCCATGTGCCACTTTGTCCTGTATAGTGATTGATGGTGGAATAGTCCCAGTGGCAGGTGACGCCCTATATCGCGCGCACGGTCACGTGTTCGAATCCCGGATCGATATCCGCCCAAGTAAACCAAGCCTTCCATCCCTCCGGGATCAGCTTCGTTCGGGAGGATAGATGCACTAACTTGCACATCGGTGGACCACCGTAAGTCATCGTATAGACCACATACGCATTCAATACACCACTACGATTCAGAATGGAAGTTCATAGAATGCGCGGGTGCATTTCTCAGACGGAATTGATTAACGTTCTAAGACTTTACTTCAGTCTTTATGGTGATTGATGGTAATCAATCCGTTACGGTCTCTTCTTCAAATATTTCTATGGGTCAACTGATGCGTTGTCCTTCCCATGGAGGCAGTATGCACCTCGATTAGGTGCAAGAATTGCCCCGTATTACCCGCGTGCTAATGAGCTCGTAAATGATGTAGCCTCCGAACACAACGAGAATTATCCTACAAACTGCAAAGTATGGATATTCACTAGGATAAGATTGCGTCTCAAATCGCAAACCAGAATACCACGTGCTGGTTTTGGACAGTAAACCATCGCTGTCCCCTGGTTCCCGGCGAGACTTGCGAATTCAGATGAAGAGCTACTTGGTAGAATGCTTTGTTTCCCATTGAGACTAGAGGGCTACTCACATATGGTTTATTCATTTCAAAAATTACCAGCGTTCGGAATTGAACCTTTAAAGTTGCATTTTTTTAAAACAAATGAGATCAAAATGTTCAACCCCATCGGAGAAATGCAACGGACTGCTCTATTTTATCGGGGGGTAAGATAGAAGCTCCACAATTTTCTTATACATTTCATTGCAGTGATTATTTCCTGGCAGCGATTTTTACGAGCATCGTAACTAATGATGTGCACACTGGAATCATGATAGAACGGCAATTGCGATATTGGGCTTGTTCGAATTGCTACAACTTGACGAGCTGAATTGATAACAAAGTGGTAGTGAAATTTGCAGGAAAGCAGTCGTGGCTCACACGTATGAGTGCTGTCCTGGAGGAAACACTTAGCAAGAACCCAATCGCTTCAGCGGATGACAGTAAAGATAGCGTGGAATAACCGGATCGGTTGTGCCGGTCACAACAGGAATATCAAGAACTGGAGCTCAAAAAGAAAAACCTGTGGAATGCACTTGACAGCTGCATGGAGCCACCTGACAAGATACAACAACCGCTAGACGAAAAACAAATAGGCAAANTTGAGGACAAGTCGAAGAGACCCAAAAAATCTAATTCAAAGATCAGAACCATCTGATCAAACTTTCTTTACTCCTAGAGCAAAATGCGGATATACCGTTATCCGAATCTATCTCAGATGAGACGCAAGAGCGTCGCCTCGCTCCTCTTCCAATTCTCAGTTTCAAGGACAACTATGGGGATGAGGTAATTTCTGGGAAGTTTCCGATGCCGTCATCCACAAAAGTAACATCAGCAAAATCGAGAAGCTAAATTACTCAATAGAGGCCCTCCAGGGACCCGCAAAGGATACCGTAAAAGAGCTTCTAATCACGGCAGACTACTACGATGTCGCTATTCATCTTTAGAAGAAGAAATAAGATAATAAAGAGGCAGTTGTTAATCATCTGCTACAACGCCTTCAAAGCCTTCAACCAAAAAGCGGTACAAATCTATACCAAAAAAGCACACTGGATAAGATTCTCTCTATCACTGCTCAACTAAGACTGTTTCTATCAAAGCTCAACGGAAAAACTCAGAGAGCTCTACTAAAGATGAAAGCAGCATAATGAGAACAAAACCTGACAACAAGGCAGTTGCTCCAAGATATTCAAGATTTCTTTGACATGGAAAATCAGATAGAGCTCATACGAGAAACCATGATTGAGAATGAAGAATCAACTGCAAGCACTCCATTCACTGCAAGAACATTCAAGATCGAAGGTAACATTGGCGCATGAGCATATTGTTGCTTCCACTGCAACGGAAGCGATCATGCTCCAACAGCTTGCTCAAAGTACCCTACTGTCAACCAGCGACTGGAATTCACCAGACGAGAAAATCTCTGCTACAACTGCGGATGCACAGGACACTGAACCGAAGACTGTTGTCGCGGAGCATGTCGACAGTGCAAGGAAAAAGTCACCATACTTCGATTTCTCAGAAATCCCTTGACTCACAGCAATTTAATCGTCATCCATCGCTGGCGGATGTTCCGCAGAAGGTACAGTCAAAGTCTCTCGCCGAAAAGAGAAGAGCAGCGAATCAGAACTACACTACAATCGTCGCAGAGCAGAACTCAACATCGTGCAAAATAGCCGTTGCACACCATCAAAAAATGTAGAGAATTGCTAACTCCTTGGATAGGACAACTCTTCATCATTTCCTCTGACTGAAAAGTTTTCACGAAAAACTCATTCCTCGACAATAAAATGATCACGTCTTGGCCATAAACATCAAATGGGAAATCTCACACAAAAAGTTGCTATTTGTACAGCAAAATGATGATCTTGAGGAAGTTACTGGCGAGGGTAGGACGCTCGTGGTTTCATCTGTGCCTGCGTGAAAACTCTATGACAAAGATCCGTACTCAAAGAGTATACTCGTGGTTGTAATGAAGCAATGATTCGACTCCGCTTCCTGAAACCGCTCCAACAGGACGGAACTCCGGCCCGCAGAGCAGAGCTCCGCGGTAGCGGTGTTGAAGCTAGCTGCCCGATTCCATCTGCGAAGAGGAATGGTCAACATGTTTTTAAGATTTTACCTCACTTGATTCCTCCGTATGGTCCCTGATTAGAAGAGGAACTCAATTATAGTTTGCAGTTCCATAATGCAAAGACTGAAGAACGGCTGGCAAGGAATGCAGCAAGATACCTGCAGGCAACATGTTATTTAGAAGTACGGGAGCATAGTTGGGAGTCTATTTGCGCTCATGGGAGATAGATCGAAATGTGATTGTAGCGTATTGTCGCCCATCATGAAAGGAAACGTGCATATGGATTCCATTGTCATTCTCAGCTGAGAAGTTTTGATACTTCGCCATGAATTGGCACCCATAAATTTGGGGCAACGTGCTTCGAAATTGAGATTGCCGAACACTATCAAGAAGCATTCAGGCCGAATTAGAGTCGAGCAATTAAGCAATTAAAAATACCTGCAAGAAGAAAGCGATCGCCGCAAGCCACAGTATTGGCCGCATTGTGATGGAAGGATTGCTTCTGAAACATTAGTTCTAATGGTACCAATGTCAAAAGAGGAACCCGCTCTGGGCGGGGCTCTGCTCAACTCTCATCATCGATCTTGAGAATAGTATGAAAATAATTGGGTGTTATTATAGCCAACTCCTAGAAAGTCAAGCACTTCTTATGTAATATCGAGGGCTCTGCAGCATTCGTTTAGTCGCGACTTTTGCTCCATCGTTCTACCTGCTCCGCCACATATGTACCCCTCCCCTTAAGCCATGCAAGGTTTAATCACGCACTGTTCTCTGCTGCTTTGTTCATACTTACCTATGTCCTTTTCAATTTTTGTTCCGACCCTTCGAGTGACTTTGTAATATTTCCGTGGCGGGCATGTCATTAAGTGAGGCTTTCTATGTAATTAGGATGGTTTTCGATTTCTTAACACTTGAAGTGAGAATCTGCAGACGCAATTAACTTAAAAGTAGTTCTTCACAATTTTTTTGAAAAATTTCCCAATTTTTTTTATCGATTCTCATAATGGTGTTAGATCTGGATCTGAATGGTGTGAATATAACGGACTGAAATTTCCCGGACAAACTGCTGTTTTTGTTTTGCAGACTCATGATTATTAGGCATTCGAGCAAAATGCATCAAAATTAACTTGCTTCTTGCTAATGTAGGAAGTTTTTGGATTTTTCATCCTCACAGTAAGAGATACATTAACCGGTATGGGGTGGAGTTGTGAAGGGATCTCACAATTGTCAAACGATGGGCACTGCTCAGTGGATCTCAAACATGTAATTGAAGAACAAACGCCGGAAGGAGATATCTTTCGTCTCGAAGCGGGTAGAAGCAGTTCAGTTTATTTGTGAATTCCTGTAAATACTAACTTGCGGTTTGTGCCTTCGGTGAAGAAAGGCTTACTGATTGAGTTACAACCACCTAAAACCGATTGAAGCCTTGGAGAAACTTTTTGTCGGTAACTTTCCTAACTGTATAAAAAAAGCTTTTTTCGGTTCACTCGCCTGAGGGGGTTATTGTAATGGACTATGAGGGACTATGACTAAACTGCCGCTCAAAGACTGAGAAGATGGCGAATGACTTATGACATCAAAAAAGCTTTACAGTCGATGGCTTTCTATTCATCTTCAAAAACTAAACCCATCACAGCAGCGACCCCAAAACCTTATGACGGCAATAATGACATGATGGCTCGTCAGATTGCGCACTAGAATGGATATGGTTGCGGTGGGCAGCCTGCGTGGCGTAGAAGGCGTGCTAGGATGGAACATGCGCAAGAGGAAGAGCGCACGAAGGTACCCTTCTGTGTACTTTTCGTTTCGGACGATATGAGCCCTGCCATTCGCGCTTGTCTGCGAGAAGCTGACCTCCAGAATAGTGTGCGAGTGGTCGAAATTCCCCCCTCGAACCTCAGAAGACAATTGGTCCGAAACCGCCTCTATGATCGGAGATGCCAAACGCCCTCCTGTGTAATTTGCCCTTCCGGAAAGGAAGGTGATTGTATGATCTCGGGAGTCGTATATCTCATCACATGCCAACTGTGGGGAGGAATATGTAGGGGAAACGGGAAGACCACTCTGCATTAGGATAAAAGAGCATTTGGATGGGTTAAAAAAGTCTAGAAAGTCCACTCCTCTCGGTGATCACAGGATACAGCACCATGCGAATGAAGGTGTGACGGTCTCTGTTATGATACTGTCTCGTGAAGATGACATTTCAGCGCGAAAGACTCTGGAGGCACTGTGGATCGCAGCAAAGAATCCAAAAATCAACAGGAAGGACGAGTGCGTGGCGATTACCAGGGAGCTCGCGCCATTCGCAGACTTGTGTGGCTTTGATCTATACAGTCGATACCCCCGCGGGGGCACCGGGGCAGGGGTGACGGGTGAAAATACCCAGACTCGCTGAAAAATCAATACCAGGGGCGATGCGCGACCACCGGCAGGGACCTGACCTCGTATGACCTTATTTAGTTGTTTACATCTTGGGGGGTCCCCTGGAGCAATCCCTGACCCGACCTCTGAGTCCCAGCACATATAAAAGCGCCGTGAGGAACTTCGGGCTCAGGGTGCAGACAAACAGCTCCAGCCGGTTACAGGTCAGCTCATCGCTTCCGCTTTACTTTCCTCTAGAGTTCTCATCTTGTAATTTGAAATGGTGGCCCACGAATCACAAATATAGTTTCGACTTACAGGCTCCGACGAAGGCGATATTGCCGAAACGTAAACCGTTTGGATAAAGTGTTGTTAAAAACCTCGAAGGCTAAACAACCTACGGTGAAGTTATTTCAATATGCCGAGGTTAATCGAAAGTCGGACATGGGATAATGACATGAGTGTTCCATGATCAGTGTTTAAACCACCAACGTAGAGAGACGGAACCCGTTCAAACTGCCGGGAACGACAGCTCATTCTATGAATTATTATTATAAATTTGTACTTATGTGAAGTCATAGCGAAGAAGATAGACAACTAGACGAGTGCTCATTTCCTGGTAACGCAGTGAATATGGTGAAACTGCTTTTTTTTTACAAAGTGTGGGTTCATTTTTTTGAAATTGCACCCTAGCTAATTTTCATGACCAACGTCAAGCTCAATGTTGAACCTTCAATGCGATGAACCCTCCCAGAATCGTAGTTCTCGAGGCCTCCAAAGTTGTCTATTGCCCTGCCGTACTCCGTAGGAGATTTCATTCACTTAACCATAGAATCAACTCAACGATGGAAATTGTGCAACGATGGAAGGTATTTGAAAAGAGACACGGAGTCGTGTGGCCTTTTTTGCATGTGACAATAGATACTTCTTATGACTATGCTACGAACTTCTTTGTCTCGAACCAGAATTTTAACGAATAGTCACGGATTCCTTTGGATTCAAAATTGAACTGGACTAGTGTACGCTAATCGTGGAGGGTGACCCATGATTGGCGTTACACTGGTTCCGTCTGACGGGAATAATACTCGCATCTAATAATATATACTTGAGGCTTAGCCTCCTCAGACATCAGTGGTGTTTCTTTCTAGGACCAGTGGTCCTTAGACGTCAGTTGACGGTTTCATTTTTACTTTATCACTCTATAATCTGATATAGGAACAGAAAACTACGTCACTATTCAGAAACCTCACTGTTTTCCAGTTTTTATCTAAATTCTCCACAGAAATTAACAAAAAAATTCAGATGAAAATCGCCATTATCTTTATAGTCATAATATGAAGGCTTCAACCGATTGAAAAAAATCTTGCATTTGTCTCGCCTTCTTAATTGGCTGGCTGCTGATCTTCTTCTACCTATAGGAGAGGTTGCTTGGATACGTTTGTAACCTTCACGGAGAAATCTCATTTACTGCTTGGTTTCGTGGACTAAAAACGCTCTATTATTTAGTACCTATAAAGAAATGTTCATATATGATAATAATAATATTAAATTATCCCTTACATTAGCATTCCCATCCAACCGATCCTCACTTGTATGAGGAAGTTCAATTCAAATATCGCATCGGGTTCAATAGATTTTCGCTTTCTTTTTCCTTCCTAAAACAAATACATTGTAGCTGATGCAGAACACTAGTGCACTACTGTAGGGTTTTCTTGATTTACTTGGTATCCCTTGAGCTTCAGGTTCGATAGCATATTCTTTATAGGCACACCAGACCAGTCGGAGTAGTCCCATCTCAGTAGTATGGCCAGTGTAGTGGAATTGATTACCTGAACTAATTTTATACATAAGGTCTATTACTAAGTCAATAGATAACGTTTAAAACTCCTTACCGTATTCATTCACATGGAGTTATTTCAAAAACGATTTCGCCTCTACGCACTTATATTTCAGGTAGCAGAAGCCTGAGCTCAATGCAGTGTTTGCGTATTTTACGTCTTAGATACAAACTAAAAACACCACATTATAATTTATTCAGAACTAGGGCCGGAAGTAAGTACATACCTTAAATTCTCCAAGTCTGCTATTTGTATGGTATGTTCCCTTAACAGTCGAATAGATGAGTTATGTGCTGTTATATACAGATGGATGCTTTTTGCCAACTTCCGCACAAATTTCTTAGAAGTATAGCTCATTTCTGCTTATAATAAAAAGTCAATCCATCTCAAGTTCATCTTACTTCCTTACAACTTTGATTATAGGAGACTTACTCGAATACTAGTTAGACCGCCAACCTTGCCTGCTACCTTTATCCAACTTAGACAATTGATATCATTGCTATGATCATACCTAAAGACATTGCAGTAACTTATTCTTATATAAATTTATCTGCAATGTTGATATAATCCCTTTCGATTTCATTGAGAAAATATTTAGCCAGTTCTTTATTAGACAATTTCCTAGGGTTGGGTAGTGATACTATTTCAATCTGCTTCGATAATACACTTACGTTCTCTTGCTGCCCAATGTTTCGGACTGCCAGGCCAACATTGGGGACATCGAATCCAGGTATCTACAAATCAGCTTCCCAATTTCATACTCCATTGAAGGTTATAATTTTATTCAACACCACCCACTCGCGACATTGTTTCTTCTCCAAATTGTACAAAAGGACAGACAACAATAAAAAAACACGAAAAACCTATAATCAAAAACGTATAATAAGCAACACGAGAGTGATCTTATTTAATAAAAGTAGTAATAATAAAATATATCTGTCGGAACTGATGTTAAAATGAAAGCTCACAGTTCACATGTTCACAATGGCTACGAAACTAAAATTATTGTTATATTGGTTTACGATATATTAGGACAATATTGTTAATGTTTTTTATATATACCAATAACATAAATTATCGATTAATGCAATAGCAGTCTTCCAAAATAATAAAATATACATTAATACTACCAATAAAGAGACGCCAAGCTTCACTAACAATGTTAAATTAAATGTCTTTCATACTAGTCTTAAGTTTATATATCCGTGCATGTATAGAGGCTACTTTATACGGTTAACTTTATAGTTTATCATTGGTGAAACATTAAATATCATTCTACTACTCTACTAAAATGTACTAATTATTGTAGAATCATTTGAGGTTGCTAACGCTCTACTACAATGCTAAGTTACATAACATTACGGCCAACAACATTAATAAGCAAAACATGCTTATATGAACAAACTATAATTAAAACCTAAAGTGAAGTAAGTTGAATAATATAAGGGCACGATGGTAAACTTATAACACAGTAGTTTTAAAGAAAATATGCTTACCGGCGTTCGTGTACTGTGGCATATAATAGTGGACGGTTCTAACAGGGTTGGGGGTTGCCACGTGGCGGCGCGGCGCCTTGCATGTCTGGTGCTCTCTCCGGCGAGATAGTGGACAAGGAAGAGTAGGCGAGCCCGCAAGGCGGTGGGTGAGATGGTTATCTCAAGCAAAAAGTTGAGATGAGATAAAAGTTGAAGGTCCAATTGGCTCACCCACCCCGGAGCCCATCCCCTTCCTGAAAATATGTAAAAAATACACAGCTATAACATGTGAGAGGCCCCATAAAGTGTCTCATTAAGAATACATTACATAAAGAATACATAATACATCTATACATCATAATACAGTATTAGAACTGATATTTGTCTGAAATGCATTTCGGTGGCTCTAAAGAGGGCCGTTGTTTCAGCTCTTTTAGCAGATGGGGTACCGAAGCGAAATAAGCCTCCACGTTTCGTACAAAAGGCTTCCGCTGGCATACTGCCACTTCCACAGCACTTGGAAGAAGTGGTCATCCCAGAGATCGCCCCTGAGGTGGTGCCGTCTGCGGATCCTGTCCTTTAGGATACACCTCAATCCCTCAATACGCTGAATGTGGACTCCGGTCGCTGGGTCTACAAAATTGACACTATGTTTAACCGTCTCGTGCGTGTAGAGGTTAGTGCAACCACTCCTTATATCAGTCCGAACGATTCACCCTGGAGCGGCGTGCTGCCGGATGATCCTTTCCAGGGTGACTGCGTCGCGCTTCTCGACGATTTTGATGAAGACCTGCTTCGTACCGTCCTGGACGCCACCGACGAGCCAATCCTTGCGGACGAAACGACCAACGCGCACGATGTTGGTTTCATCGATCTGCACGATGGTGTTCGGTTCACCAATCTGTACGATGTTGTTGCTCGACGAGAACATCCTGGAACCATTGACTCCATTGCAGGACGGTTTGCTGATCTCTCTCGAGCGTTCGAGCCATCTCCTTCGTCGTGCCTAGGTCGTGGGCGAAAAGGTAGCTGGCTAAGAAGATCTTCTTCCGAACTCCATGCAAGGACTCAAAAAATGTGCCCCTGAGGTATCCAACTTTCCTGTCCACTCCAGGTTCCCGTCAGGAGCGACGGTGGCACACAAACTTCCATCTCCCATCTTTGCCGTTGTCACATTCCTGCTTGCTGACCTTCCTCAGGTTTCCACAGCTTGGACACGGGCAATCCTTCCACAGCAGTCCTCGTTCAGCGAGCCAGTCGTCGAGCTCCTCCTCCATCATTGTAGCAAACTGCGGCCACGTTGAAACCAGTCGCGCAACGCCAGCAGATATGCAGCGAAATCCATGCCTCCGGATGAGAATCCTACTCAGTGCCTTTCCTATACAACCCTTCCTCATTTTGAACTCACTTCCCGCCGCACTGTGGCGGGAATCCCGCCAACCTTGCTCCCGGAGCTCGCCTACTCTTCCTTGTCCACTATCTCGCCGGAGAGAGCGCCAAAAATGCAAAGCGCCGCGCCGCCGCGTTTCACCCCCCAACCCACTTAGCACCGAGTGGACAACGGGTACAATTCTGAAAGTATTACAATTAATAATTATTTGTAAGACATTATATTACTCGACTACTATATGATAATGGGCAATTCGGTGTAGGATTATTCGGGGTTAGTATAACGCTTATCCAAAATACCAATTACACATGATTTTAACGCTAATAATAAGCAAAACAAACAAATAACCCAAAAACCTGTAAAACAAACTATAATGAAGCAACATGAAGTACAAAATAATACTAGTGTAGGCTCAACAAAGAAAAGTTATAACGAAATTAATCATACCTGCTTAAACATTTATTAAATTCTACAACATCTGATGGAGCTGGCTTTGAAATACAAAGCACCATTTTCGGCTGCTGGTTTTTAGTGAAATGTCTCATGAATTTGTTAGTAAACTACTACCAAACTGGCAAAATAAAGAGCCCGGTTTCGGTAAGCTACTTATAAGAGGGATGCCCAAGATATATTCTTCTAGAAGTATATGTATGTGTCTTTGTTTTCTTGTGCAGCGAATCTGCTCGTGTACCACAAACAAAGAAACAAGAAAACCGTACCTCGCTTTCCCGATCAGCTTCTGAATAATCAAGCTTTCTTTCGTTGAGTAACCATTGGGATGCTTCTCCAGCCTCTACAGTTTTAAGCTGATTTATTTTTAATAATTTAGTGCGCCCTGAAACACATGCATGATCCGCGATTTAAACCTCGAATCGATACACTCCCGGGTTAACCAAGCTATCGATCTCTCCGGAATTTCATCATTTGGTACCAGACTCGTCTGGCAGAGTACAGGGTTATTGTATTTTTTAGGGTTAAACAGACCAGGTTATTGCCAGAGGGTTTTATTTTTCATAGTGTAAGTAGACTATGTACATATTCGTTTGCCCGCAGAAAAAAACACGAATGCATAGGATGTTGTAGAGATAAAGCTTTTGCTAGTTTTCGAGAATGCTAGTTGGTCAAGATCCACATGCTTATCTTGGATGCATACGTACTCCACAAGAACCCACTACTGTCTCGAATAGTAGCATAATGAAGAGAAGCGTAATCCTTTTTTCGCGGGAATTTTTTTGATGTTCAAGGGAGCTCTTGATGGAAGAAGTATGGAAGGCATCACCACAGTTTTGCAGAGGATTCTGCATATATGGTGCCAGTTTTGAGATCAGCATAGGGAAATGCTCTCATGGTGAATGTCCTACCGGATATATCTCATAATATATTATCAGATTATCTAAAAATGCTCGCTTCAATCTACATACTGCAGGATCATTTCCTGGTGAGTGATCGAAGTAAACTGCTATAAGTAAAGGACCACTGTCAATTTCAGTCAGCTCGGTTTCCATTTCGAGTTCCACTTTCCTCGAAAATAATAAAACTATATACGCAAACATCAACAATGAACATATCTTAGAGAAACAATTTAAACGCAGTAATGGTTATAAATGCTAGAAAATAAAAACTGAAGTCGAAGGAAAACTAGTGAAAGGCTCAATAGTGCTTCCGAAGTTAGTAGCTGATCATTGAACTATGAAATCCCTGAACCTGAACCGGGAAATCCAAGCATTATTGAAATTTGTGATAATTATTATCTTGTGCCACACGAGGTTTTAGGTGGAACAC